>JALAJA010000487.1:0-29872 GCA_023376005.1 Doryteuthis pealeii | reverse complement strand
GTTTTCAGATTAATTTCTTAAGCACTGTAATAAATATCTTAAGTATTATCAATAAATTAAGTTATTACATGAAATATTACATCACAAATTGAAAAAACAAAAATTTAATTGATTTTTAATTATAATGCTATTTGATAAATGTAAACTAAAATAAACACAATGAGTCAATAGAATACGTTAAATGAGAGAAGTTTGATGTTATGACCAAATCGACCAAACTCTAATGAACTATAAGGATAATACTACGTTTATTCAATTATATATTAATACACAAAATTACCATTGTATATTGTTATTTTTTTTATAATTAATATATTAGTATTTCTACTAATAAATCTATACTAATACCAGTTTTTTTAATTCTAAAATAAAGGTTATGTGTGTCCGCTCGAGCACCGAAAACTCAAGACACTAAGACTTGTGTTAAATAAAGATAATATTTTGCTTTAACATCAATCAGTTTATTATACTTAAATCAATCCAGGTTATTAATTATAACTTTAAACCCTCCAATCAGCGCTCTCACTCATATACATAATTGTGAATTTTTCGAAAATTTAGTTAGGCAAATTAACATTAATTTTTTAAGGTTTTTGGCACTGTTTATAAAATAACTTATTTGTAATAATATAATTAAGCATAATCATGTTAATAACATTAAATATCTAAAATTTGGTGCGAGAAACCACATTTATATATTCAATATTGAGAACTACCCAGTAGCAGTAAGTGGATATTACTATCCGTTGCCTCTAGTCAGTGTGTTACATAAATTGACATATTAAGAGCCCTCTATATATTTAAATCCAAACATTTTAATATCATAGAAAGTTTATAGAGTTCGAGTGTTTTTTTAAACTATCTAACCATCATACAAGAAAGCTAGATACAAAAAATATAAACCAAGATAAACAGATATATTATGAGAAAGTCACTGTCAGAAACTGTTTTTTGAAAATAGTAAAAAAATATAAAAAATTAACATGAAATACAAGATATAATTTTAAAAAATATTTTGAAGATTATGATGCAAATGCTATAATTTAAAGCAAACCCTATAACAAACTGACTAGGTTTTATATAAGTAATGAAATCCAAGAGTGAATAAAACAGTCCTGAAAAGTATTAAAATATTTATAAACTTTATATACGTTTTCTAAGCGACACATATTTATGATTTAAACCAAAAATAAAATGACTTTGTCAATTAATAAGAATAAATTGATATTTAAAAGTAAATGAACAACAGAAATAATGAAATGACAAAATAATACATTAAATGACTTGGTTAGTGAGTATTTTGGAAAGTAAAATAAAAAAATTATTGTGCTATGTGAAAGAGAGATAAAAGGAGATATAGTAACTAAATAATTAATGGGCATAAAAAGTCAGATCAAAACATGGATACATTATATAAATGTTATAAGATAGGTTTCAATGATGACATAATAACAAGTAATAATTCCTAAATTATATATATGAATTTAGATCTTTAAAAAATGTTAAGATACTATAAGCAGGAACTTTATTGAAGTAAAAAACAATTATATAGAAAGCAACTCCACGATAATGGTAGTGTTTTTTTTTTTCTTTAAAAATCTCGAATATAGTGACCCAAAAACATATATAAGAAAACAAGTATAATGGTTAACAGTAAAAAAAAAAAAAAAAAAAAATCTGTAGAGAGATTGAAAAGAAATTTTACAGTATCGTTAATTATTTGTACTCTTTTTCTTAAACAAAAACAGATACCATAATCCACCCACATTTTATGAATTTCTCATTGAATTCATAACAATATCAACGAAGATAGAATTTAAAGGTAATAGCTCTCTGTGCGTTCTAATCTTTACTTTATGCTTTATGAAGAAGGAGAAAAAAACAGATATATATTATATAACTCATTATGCTCATAAATAGAAAAAGATTTTCTAGAGGAAACATTTTCAAAATCTTTAAATAAAAGTGGCACAAACCACACCTTTTTAATGAGCATTCTATAGAAACTGTTTTTAACCGATTAGTCCGGACACTTGAGAAAATAATGAGATAAAAAATTGTCAAATTTTAAAACAAAACTTTATTCTAAGAAGACTAAACCTTGATTGTAACATAATCATTTCAACGAAAAAACTCTTTTTATTCTATTTCTTTCAATTGATGAAGGGTAGAATAGAAACACCTTATTTTTTGAAATTTAAATATTAAAGTTATTGTATAAGTTAAACAATAAAAAAAAAAGTTTCAGGTGTTTGTGGTTCCACAACTGTATAGTACGAAGATGTAAAGTAGGTAGATAATATTCCCAACCATTAACCGAGCTATAATATATGCATAAACATTTATTATAAACAAAAATAGTAATGAGAGATTATCTTTTTCATCAAATCCGATGTTTAATACAAGTATTGAGGTAATTATTAAAATCAAAAATTACTGTAAAAGTTCATTTTAAGAAGAATTTTATATAATTATAATGGATGCATCATAAAATATCAATATCACCGAAATATCATTTAGATTATATTTAATCGAATACATAGAATAAATTTTATACTGTTCATCAATCAAATCAATTAATAATCAAGTGATTAATATTTACTAACTGAACTAAGAATAAACTGATAAGAAAGAAATAATGTTTGGATAATTTGTTGGTACTAAAATAATGCTGCAGAATTATAGATACAAGCTTTTTTATTTAAATCAATCCTACTGAGAATTAAAATATTTATTTATAAATTGTTTCCACTTAACATTATGAAGACTACGAAGCCACTTATATATACATTACTCTCTTCTGATTATCTTTCTGTCATTCTCAAATAGTTAAAAATTCTAATACAAGTAATTCTCTTTGTTTTAAAAATTAATAGCTTACTACACACGTCATGACTCCCTCTACTCGAAAATAATAATATTCACTACAATTCATGGAAGGCATCCAATCACACACCACCAAAACAAAGGATACTCTAAATTTATCCACGTATCATACTCATATCAACTACAGATACAAGTTTCGATTCGAAGTGAGTCACTCATCCAGGTGAGAGACCCCCTTCTACAATAAAATTCAGATTACCAAATCACAACAGCTCCTGTTAATTTTTTTTCAGAAAAGGAAATCAGGATTCACCTTCTACAGCCTACAATATGAGAGATTATTGAATTAATAAACCCTTTCTTTTTTTTTAATCAGAAAATTGATGCGCGCGAGAGAGGATAGTGTAATTCAAGACCCTATACGTTTAATGTCACATATGTGTGTTATCTAATGGACTTAAATAACTACGCCACAATAGTATATACGTATCTTAAATTGCACATAGTAAAAGTATGTAATTTCTGCTCTCTCATAATATAGCTATAATTACATGTGTATGGAGTATGAGCCAAGCCAGAAAAAAAAAGAAAAAATCTAAATAAGAGTGATTTGATAACATAAGAGAAATATCGATCAAATTAGAGACATAAAGTGAGCTTATGTCCAATAGAATGTATGGCATCACAGAGTATTGTTTCAATAGAGACAAACAAAAGAGAGTGACTATTTTCGCGCGTCACCTCCTTTCATTCGCTTATTTTGTGCCCCAATCTTTGATTTTCCTTATATTGGTCTCCGTTCAGTACTCAACCTCATATCTGAGTTATCACCGTTTAATAACGTCCAGGGCCGTGTTATTATCAGACCACCAGCGTGAGGTAAGAATGAGCTCGGCGCCCACACTTACAAACACGATCTTGTGTTTTGTGTTTCGAATATCTAAGCGAAAGCGTCACGTCGAGAGAGTGGCTGCCTGTTATGCCAGTAGGAGTAAATTTTGCTCATAAACCATGAGCAATGCAATATCCTTATCTCTACTTAGATCTAGACAGATGTTTAGCCAGCGCAAATCCTAGCTAGCCAGTATTCTATGTTTCATGATAGTCGTAATTCTCCAGATGCTGTTTTCGCGGAGATTGCTCTCCACAGTGGATGATGAGCTCATGTCTTGTACCACTCAAAGCATACTCCTGTGAGCGTGAGACACACACGTAGCAGCCCAACGCTATGATGAGAATAAAGCCTATCGCTCACGTCTCCCTCACTTAGATTCATTCTCATTCTAGTTCTTTTGCCCATTTTCTACGTTCTCGATGAGTCACACTCTCACGATGTTTGTCACTGAATGATATACTTCCTACGCCAGTTGTATTGGATTGCGCCCGTGTGTAAATAAGTGAGCAGTGCTACCAAGACATACTATGCAGGCGTAATCACCATGTATTCTTGAATTTGTCTATCTCTTTTAAGGTTTATTTTTGTATGTTGCGCGATATGGGAGGATTCAAATATTACCCAGATCAGGTAGATTTTAGGATGTGGATCGTGTCCCAATAAATAAATTAGATGCAAAACGAATAGCTAGCAGTTCACATCACAGCTAAATCATAGCGTGAGCGAGAGGTGCGAGAGATATCGTGATGTATAAACCAGGAGAGTTAAATATTTTTGGCACGAGCTTGTGTAGCGAAAATTATAAATCATGCACTCTGTTTCTTTTTCTTTCTATTCTACTTTGAAAATTATTGCATACATTAATATGAGTGAATACCCACTAAGATGCCAAAGACAGCTAGAGAGCCAGTCGAGACCTGCTAAAATACGCCACGAGTGAACAAAACACCTCTCACATGATTGGAGTGGACAAGCCCTGCTTACCCTATTTCCACACGAAAAGCTACGTGTTCTATAAACAATTTCGTTTTTGAAGATGTGAAAAGTAAAAAAAATAAAACTGGAAATATTTTTATCTAGTTAATTTTGCAAGACAAACACAGATATTTAATTTATAACTCTCGATATGTATTAATAGATAACTAAAAGGTATTGGAAGGAGAAGATTTGAGTGACACATCCTTCGATAAGAGAGTATTTTTTTAAGTTATGATTGAATATTCGAGAGGTTGAGAGACAATGTTTTATTTAGTATGTGAAGCATAGAAATCACGTAATCATTTTTTCGTTGCTGTTTTATGAGCCGGGGGAACTCGCTATATCAGACAAATAACATATATATGCGCTTTAAATTGATGGCATAGATTTTCATATTTACATTATTCTAAAAATAACTTAAATTTATTTTCATATAAGATGGTAAAGCCCTGTCTAGATATTTTCAATGTCTATAGGATAAGTCCAACAAAATCCTAATTGTTTTAATCTATATTTAGTCTATTTCCTCTTTGTCATTTGACACAAAGCTCTAAATCTTAGTTGTGGCACAACGTCCAGCATTATAGAGTACCGCAGTGAGAAATTAAAAAAAAATTCACTAACATCTGATTCCATCACTCTGAATTGGTTGTAGTTTTGTAACAATGAAGACAGCTATGTAAACTTTTGTGTCTGTCTCCATAGAAGAACTTCGTACAAATAAGTGTATAATATGGTTATTCTTATTCATCATCAATAGCAGCAGCAAGCACAGTTCTCTCTTCTCTTCTCTCGTCCTCTCTCTCTCTCTCTCTTCTCTCTCTCTCTCTCATCTCTCCTCTTCGTCCCATTGGTCATCGCCCCAGGGAAATTCCTCTGCAGAGCATCCAGTATCCATACAGTGCTGATTTTTTAGGTTTTTGCTGTTCGGCCCATATTGGTAATGTCCATGTATAGATGTATAGGTGTCCATAGGAGAAATACCTCTCTCTCTCTCTCTCTCTGTCTCTCTCTCTCTCCTCCTCTCATTCTCGTTCTGCTCTCTCTCTATCTCTCTCTCTCTCTGGTAGGTCCTCCAGTTGACATCCAGAAATATACAACAGAGCTAATTTATATAGATTTTTGCTGGTCTAACTAAACTGGTGTGTGTATGCGTAGGTGTCCACAAGAGAACGTCACCCAAAAATTCATCCTTGCTTCTCCAACAGTAATCCAGCATGTTTGTTCGTCTTACAGAACATCTCTTATGAGTTCGTCTTTGTTTCCCAGCATTGTCCAGTATGTCTCGTTCATCTTTTTTAGGTTAGAGGTGGGGGTAATTCCATGTCAAAATCATCCAGAAAAAAGTAAAATTGTCATCCACGCCCATTCATTTTTCTAAAGATTTTGTCGCATGTGTGAACGATGTTAAAGTAACAACATCCCCAGAATTTGATTTTCTAATTCCAAAAATTGCCCGAGTTATGTCGATTTTTAGCTCAACAATTTTTTTTGGGGGGGGAGGGGCAAAAGTGGCGCTTTTTGTAATCTATTTTTGTTTTTAAAATGAGTAATAGAGTTTCCCTACTCCGAAAAATTGGTTTATAAAGCTTTTTTGTCCTAAGGAATCGAAAACAGCTATCAAAAAAAGTATTAAGCTACTAATTTTACGTATTAATGATTTCTGATTTTTCATAGCAAGATTCAATAGGTGGAAAATCCCGATGTGGCTTGCATTCGTGGTTGAAAAAAACGTGCGAAAGTAAAGTAGTCGTCTTGTTGTGTTACGGCCCTTCTTTTAAGGGGTGTGGCGTTTTCTTTCCAAAAGGACTCGGTTGGCGTTTTTCCCATGATAGAAAAAAAGAAGACAGGGTGACTGTGAGTGACGACGTGCGGGTTTCGTCTCTCGTTTCTCGCCACTTGTCTCTGAGTGACCCCTTCTTCCAAAACTGGGCTTTTTATAATATTCTAAACATTTTAGTTATTTATTAATCTTCAATCGGTTTGGCGCACGTCAGTGTTATCAAAATATCAACTGATGTAGATACCGCCATTTCAGCATCGGTTTTTCCATCATTTGGGTTGTTTTTATTTAAACTAAATATTACTCACACATTTTCCACCATTGCTTTCATTCCAGCTAAATATCTCTTCAACATTATTTTCTTTCTTTTCTCTTTCCTTTCGAATCCAAAACTTAAATCATAAATTACACACTACTGAAATAATTATTTTACAGTCTGCCTTGAAGATAAATAAAAGTGATAAGATAAAAAGGAATACTTATTTTGTGTTATTCCTTTTGTTAGTTATCTCAACTAGTTTTGACTAGCAGAAAAGTGTTTGTGGAAAAAAAGGTTTCTTGAATAATTTTATATACTATAAAAAGAAGCACTAAAATGCACTGGTTTCATGGCATATCCATTTTGTTGAATGAAAATTATTTTATTGTATCCAAGTGTCTTCATCTGTCCTTTATATATCTATATATATTTACCAACCCCCGCACGAAGCAGGATGTGACACAAGGTCAATTTCTTAAGCGGGCTTCAACAGGTTTGAATTCAGAGTTTTCCTTCTCCTAAGACCGGTTACCTAGCCAAGGTTAAAGAACCCAATCTGCCCTACTATTTAACCCATAGCTGGAGGGAGAGTAGAATTCATACCTTTCCCAAGGGTATTATCGCTAAGTGAAATGCAATTATCTGTCCTTTATATATGTGTTGTCAAATCATTTGGCAAATGAGCTTTTCTTTTGGGATGTATCTTTTGACATTGGGAAGGAGTGTGTTTCAAATTAGCCGTGACTGCTTGGTTTGTTTATTAGTTTATTTAGGTGATTATGTGTCACCCCCAAAAAACTGTCCATCCTGTTTCAAAGCAGCGCTATTCAGTTTTATGTTAAGCCTATTTGGGGTTAATGTTTGCAATGTCTTATACATTCATCTTCGTATGTTTTTATTATCACAGTAATATCATCAAAATAAATTGAGATTTTCTTTGTGTTAGGGGAGAGTTAATTCCCCTTAACGAAGTTTTTGACTCTTCACTGAAGAAAGTGTAGCAATAGACATCAACACGGCTAACTGATGAATACACTAACTTGTTGACAGTTAATTGTTTATCCAAACCATCTTGCTATATCCTGATCGGTGAGAGAATAAAAACGAACATTGTTGTATTTTTAAAATATATTCAATTGTTTTGTTATATTTTGTAATGCCTAACATCTGGGATATAACACTTTGATTGTGCGCCTTCCGTTTTTGTCAAAATCGTGACCGTTTGAATGAAAGTGTTGTTCAACAAGTATTATTTTGTTGTAATCCATGGATTGGATTTTGTATTGATAATTATTTAGTCTAAAGAAAAAATGGTCATTCTGACTTTTCAATATATTGTTTTTGGCAGCGTGTGCAGTCCAGTAAATAAATTACATTTTGGCTCCTGCAATAAAATTCGTGGTAAATTCTTAAAATTCGCTTTAGCTGTGAAGCTAGTGAATGAGTTGGTTGATTTTAGATGTTTACGGCATAAGTTTGTCTGAATATTACATGGTTGGCAAACTTTTGATGAATTTATTGTGGGCTTCTTGTGGATTACTTTATTATTTAGTATATTCTTGTTTTCTAACATTTCTCTGGGGTTATTTAGTCAGCGATAGGTCAGTATGCCTGGTTCTTAAAAATATCTTTTAAGTTGGAGTTTACTTTCAAAATGTCCCAACGGTTCTTAAATATTTGAGTCCTTAGAGATTTTTGTTGTGTTGTTACTAGGGATGAGATTCAGATTCCTTTTGAATTTAGTTTTAGAGTATCCTATCTAGGCACATATATATATATATATGTGTGTGTGTGTGTGTGGTGTGTGTGTGTGTGTGTGTGTGTGTGATGGAAAATTGAGGAAATGCGGATAAAACACAAAACAACTTCGTTCAATTGATATTTCGCCTAGATATGTAACGAAGCTTCGTCAAAATTTATTTGAGACACAGTGACTACTGTAAAAACCAAAAATAATAAAAGAAAGGCCTGGTTTCTTCCACCTTGTGCCAGCAATCACAAGAATCATAACTCAACAGAACAAAATCAAAATAGACAAGGATAACATAAAATAAATAAATAGATACACGAAAACGCAATCACAGAATCTCTGAAACACATCAAAACAAAAAATTCTAATACCCCTTTTTCACAAACTTGTACTAAACAGATACCAATCCACTGTCAGACGCCTTCTCCCCCACATACCACTTTGAACCCACAACCACAAGCCCTGTTGACAATTCCCCTTTCTCTTTTCCTCACATCTTTCGATGCATCCGCCCTCCCATCCTCTCCCCTCATAATTACCTTTTTCAAAATACAAAAAGACTGTAGTCTCCGTGTCTCAAATAGATTCTGACGAAGCTTCGTTACACACCGAGGCGAAATATCAATTGAAAAAAGTTGTTTTGTGTTTTACCCCGTATTTCCTCAATATTAATCACATTTTGTCAGATTTACCCAATCTGTTACGCTCATGCATATATACGTAACATGATAAGATGGGAAGCCAGAAATCCAAGATATTGCGTGTAGTTAACGAGGAATGATTTTGATGACGAGTACTAGGCACCTGTCGAATCTGATTGGTTAGGACAAAGGTAGTGAAGAGTGTGAGAGAAAGGGAGGAGAAAGATCAGTTTAAATGAAGCAGTAGCAGGGTCAAGACGCAAGATACGTGTCTGTCACCCAAGGCATCTAGAATTTGAGATAAAATAAAATAGCTCATGAGAAGAAACAAGAACGTCTGGTATTTATGATAATGAACTATAAATGGTACAAGGTAAGATTATCCCCAATGAATCCCTAGTTTCTCCAGCCTCAAAAGAGCTAGAAATCAAGCCAGCCCCAACAACCATATCCAACAACCGTATTCCAGTCTCGAGATGTAAAACAGTAAAACGTTGATCTCGTTACATTTCAAACTAGACTGACGTAACTTTTGGGGGTTCGAAGAATTTTAAAAAATATCTTGTTTATTGTTTAGAACTCAATAAAAAGATACTGAACGTGAATATAAATAGCTATAAATTGATTTTAAAAAAAACACTGATCTAAATAAGGTGTAAAAGGCTAGCAATGCTTATATAAAGAATATCTCAAAAATATTCATATTTTGATTTAATATCTTTTATTTTATATACCGTCGGATTTTATTATTCCTCTTTCTCTAAATATATATATATATATATATATATATATATATATTATAATATGTGTGTGTGTGTGTGTGTGTGTGTGTGTGTGTGTGAAATAAATAGAAAGTAGAAACGGAATGATAAAAAGGAATAATTTCGTTGAAATCAATCAAGTATGGCTGTATGGTCAGCATAAATTAAGATTTTTAAAAAGCAATTTCTTTGAACTTAGCTCCATACAAAGTGATGCTTAGCTGCACATCACAATTTTCCTACCCCACCTCCTCTCTCTCTCTCTCTCTCTCTCTCCCCCTCTCCTCTCCTTCTCTCTCATCTCTCTCTCTCTCTCTCTCTCTCTCCTCTCTCTCTCTCTCTCTCTCTCTCTCAAAGTAATATGTTTCACAAGATTGCGAACAGATTACTCTCGAGGTCATCCAGGGCTATGTGTGATTGAATTGTTATTGCTATACATATACATAGATGAGAATAGCGATAGAGACCGATGCAAAGAGAGAGAGAGGATGATGAAAATAGATATTCCTGAATTGGTATAGCTTAGGTGGACACGGGTTTGTAATAGCTTGATAGGCATATAGATAAGAACAGATTGATGTAGATATCAGTAGAATGATTTATCAGGGGATAAGAAAGAATTCGTATCTTGATAGCTAATAACACAGATAGATAGATAGATAGATTAGGATATATATGAATAAATTGATAATAGACGGATATGGCAATACATTTTAATAATCGGAAAAAACAACATTAATTGCATCAGATAAAAAATCTTAAAGGATATATATATTATATATATATATATATATAATATATATATATATATATGTGTGTGTGGTATGTGTGTGGTGTGTGTGTGTGTGTGTGGTGTGTGTGTTGTGTGTGTGTTGATAAAGTAGTTTGCTATATTCAGAAATAAAGTTTTCCCCATATCATTCCCAGACAAGAGCATATATTTGAAAATCGAATAAACATGAAACTGGAAGTTAACAAATGCTGTTGACTTTATATCTACGCTACCCTATCATATATAGGTAGGTTGCCCAAGGCGAAAAAGATGACTTTTAATGACCTATAAAATGGGTGGGCATTTTATTTTTTTGGCGATAATACGTATAAAATCATGAGAAACATTCAGTAACTTTTCCACGGCCATATCTTTTTATATTAATTAATAATTTGTATTTTAATCCACAAATTAGATGCTAAAATTTTCGCTCGCTTCGTATAACGAAGTAGCCAATCAGAAATACATCTTTTATTGACTGCTGATAAATTAACAAATCAAGATCACCGTGGCATGAGTTATGGCTGCCTTCAGCGAAGGATGTAAAACAAACAAGAAAAAAGTGTTTTTATGCGCATGTTTCCGTCTTAAAAGTTCAAAGTTAAATCTTTTTCAAGAGGAGACATGGACGCGATTTCTAGAATATGTCTCAAAATGGAATTTTTACAAGGTTCACAAGCAAGCGTCAAAGTGGATTTCACCAAACTTGCTATTTACGTTTCATGGATTCTCAGCGAATTGAAAGAACTAAGAAAAACATGGAAAAAATACTGATGATGCAAAAGTTTTCTTCAATCTTTCACTGCAAAATCCTATAAAAATTGATGGTTAGGCCACTTCATCATTCCCATCATTGTCATATAAAAAAAAACATTTATGATCTTTATTTTTTATTAAGATTTTGTTTTCTTTAACTTTCAATAAACTATACCAAAATGATTGTTCCATTTTCTCAACAAAATTGTTTAGAACCTGTGTTTTTATTTATAGATTGAAAGAATGAAAAAACCAAAGAAATATTGACTAAAATTACTTTGGAATAAAAGTTGACAATGATTGTATATTTTACCACTTTGTGGTGAAGGAATCAACGTTGGAAATTACACAAAATCGCAAATACATCTCAGATTAAAATGATGTCTCTAGCTACATATATAATGATAAATGGGTTAATTTGCAAATCGTCGCAAAATTAAAACGGAAAATTTAAACCCCTGAATTAACAGTCTACCTTATTCATTTTAATATTTACTAACTAGCAAGAGATATCTATTCGAAAAATTGGTAAATATTAAAACAAGAAAAGCGAAAAGGAATTACTATCTCTAAATCATGGATTTACATTTTAAATAAGAAACAAAATGAAAGAAACGAACGATTTGCAAGTTTAAACTTTGTTTTTAGTCTGAAAAACCTTCAGACTTTTAATACATTTTTACTTGTAAAAAAAATGCTAATATTATTTGCTATTTATTATTTAATGTATAAATCAAATACTTATTTTTTAAGTTCCATAATTGTTGTAGAAATGTCAGTTTTATTTCTTTTTGTTTATTTTTGTAAAACTATATATTTTCTTTCATTTTGTTTCTTAATTTAAAAAATTTAAATCCATGATTTAGAGATAGTTATTTCGGGGCGTAAATTTTCCGTTTTAATTTTTGAAGACAATTTGCAAGTTTTACCGAAAATGTCTCAAAAGAGTTTTTTTTACAACATTCTCACTTTGAAGCAGACTATGAATATAAAGTCCAATGTATATATACTAAATGGTGCAGAATTTAATTGGGAATAAAATGTGCTAACTACATGTTCGTATGTTTATTGGTTTTGAGTGCTGCTTGGGTTTAAGCAAGTCCTCATGTTTTATTTGAATGATTGTTAAGGGTACCTCCAAAATAGGTCCCGTAATCAGTTTACGCATATTGAATTAAGAAACGTAAGTATTTTTGAACTTTGTTTTACAATCACGCAAAAAAGAAATAACGAACATAAAGAGTTGTTACAAATAAAAAACTGTTAATTCAAAGATCGAATTATCCGGTTGGGAAAAAAAATTACTCATCATTATCGTGAAAATAAATAAAACAGTCCGTTTTATTTACAACACGGTCAGTTTCTTTATGGATATTTTTATCAGAAGTCTGTATTCATGGTTCTTTTACTAAAAAAAACTTTGGCATTTGAAACTTATAAAAATCTTCTGATATAATTATTCATACTATTCTCTTTATAAGAAAAAAAGGAAAATTGTTTGTTGCCGGTTCATTTTTTCATATTTCATAAAATAAATTAGGGGGAAGTAGACCTCGTAAAAAAATAGTTCCTGATATATTTTAGAAAAACTATTTCAGACATATTTCATTTAAAGGTAAATAATTATGGAAATTTTCGTGAAAATCAGACTATTAATTGATTTTTCATAGAATTTTAAAAAAATACCCTCGAGTTATAACTTGTTTTTGGCTACGTTAAATTTCAATTGATTTAACGGTGCAAAAAATATAAACATTGTTTTTCGTTTATAATTTTCATTATTTTCGTAAACTGAAAAAAGATTTAAAAAATCGTTAGGAGTTTGTTTAAATGGTTCTTTTTTTGAAATGGACAAACATTTTCAAGATAATATTAACCTTTATGCGAGTTTTTATTCTGTTAAATATAGGGGTGGGTAAATTTTTACAGGGAAAATTGTGGTACCTACGACAAATTTAGATATAGCTACAATTCTTCACAAATGTGCACATTTACGCTTGTGACAAAAAGTATGATATTCAGGAGTCTATAGACATTCATTTTGCAAACATTTCCCCATCCCCAAACGGAGGTCACTGAATCAAAAATCTAGAGCCATATTGACCTTTGGCCCATAGCCTAATATATATATATATATATAAAATGGACTCTCCGTCGATTTTTCGACGTATGAGGGTTCATACACACAATAAACTCCCACACAGGGATTTGTTTATAGTGGTGAGGCTTGTGTTGGACCATCCACACCTTTTTGGCAACAGTCGATAGGAAAGAATTGGTGCATCAAAGGTTGCCACAAACCAATCAACAACCGACCTCAAGGAATTTTGAATTCAGAGTTATCCTCTCCTAGACTGGTTACCTACCCAAGGCTGAAGAGCCAGTCTGCCCTACTATTAATCCATAGCTGGAGGGAGAATATATGGATTCATACCTTTCCCAAGGGTATTAGTGCTATGTGAAATGCCAACAGCTTCGTCTAGGAATTGAACTCGAATCAACGAGTCCATTTTCCACGACTCTAACCACTAGCCCACGTGCCTCATAAAAATCAAAAAATAAAATTTTTTTTAAATTTTTAAAAATATGGAACGCTTCACGAATTTGCGTGTCATCCTTGTGGCAGGGCCATGCTAATCTTCTCTGTATCGTTCCAATTTTAGTATATGTACCGCCGAAGCTAGTATATATTTATATATATATAATATATAATAATATATATATTATATATATCAGGTTGTGCTGTCAATACGGATTTCCCATGTCTTACCTCCTCACCAAAACGTCCCTATCGGTAATCGCCCTGTTAAGTCTTCCGATGGGCACCCAGAATCCCTTCAATGCTGATTGATGTGGAGTTTTGCTGGTCTATCTACCTACACTAGTGTATCCATGTGTCAATAGAGAACGTCACTTTGGCATACCAATCTTCGTGGGTCATTAATGCAAAACCATCCTTGTTAAGAACAGTAGTGGTAGTATTTAAACCATAGTCAGGAGATAAGACAGGGAGAGAAAACGATATAACACGTATTTATATAATATTTTGTGTATATATGGTTGTTATATTTCTAAAGTAGATAGTGTTTTCAATATCATTGATAGTGCGTTTATATTTGAGTTAAGGTAGTGTGGACATGGAGTCAAACACCTGGTTACTGAACAGTTTCTCGCCTATTGTGAATATTTCAGACCAACATCGCATATGTGAGAAACTGTCATAACAGGTGTTGACTCCATTTCCATGCTACTCAAAATACATATATATATAATATATATATATATATACAGAGAGAAGAGAGGAGAGAGACAATAGTTGAATAAAGGCACATGTTCTGATGCAATAATCCAACGTCAATTCTGTCAAAAGCAAACGCATATTTTTAAAAGGCAATCCCCTTCATTTCATTTTAAACTCTTTCCGTTCGTTAGTTCTGTTGAGACAGCAATTATTTTTGGGTCACGTTTTTTTCTAACGAGATTTCTCTACCTTCATCTGATTTTTCTTTTTTCTTTTTCCTTTCTTTCTTTTTCTTTCTTTCTTTATACTGATTCCATATGTCAATTCACAGGATTCCAATTACTCTCAAACGTGATCTCCTCTAAGTCTCAGCCGTATTTTTCATATTTACGAAATACTCATCAGCGCTGTCATAATTGTTGTTCAAGCTGTAGTAGGATTTTTTGTGCTATGTTCGCGATTAGATATTGTCTTCAAGTTTATGTGGCGGGAGTCCCGTGCATAAGTGGCTAAAGCCCTGGACGGGAACATTGTGGGTAAGCGACCAAAACAAACCTATCTATGGCTTAATGATATTCTGCTGCTAGACTTGTTGTTGTTGTTGTTGGTTGTTTTTTGTTGTTGTTCTCTTCTTCTTCTTCTTCTTCTTCTTCTTCTTCTTCTTCTTCTCTTTCTCAATTTTACCAATGTTATTTAACTTCTCCGTGAGTTTTTCACACCGGCGTTAGCTAGAGATCTTTTTACTGGAGACTGAGTGATAGCAAAGTCTCCTTTCTAATTCCTCCAATCTTTTTTTTCCTAACCTTTCTAATTCCTCCAATCTTTTTTCCTAACCCTTGGGGATCAATTTTCCGAGGGCATCAACTAAAATCGGTATCACCTTCGCCAACAGTTTTTTTTTTTTCACTCTCTCTGGCAAGCTCTATTCGTCTATCTTTTCGTTTTCTGTCATTCACTTTGTGGTCTTTTCGGAACTGCAAAATCCACGTCTTTATTTTTGGATAATTAACGGATTCTGGTTTGTGCATATACCATTTGGTAGTATGTTCCAATTTTTTTTTTTCACAATTCCCAGTTGATCATCTTTCCCTTTATTATTATTATTATATTATTATTATATTATTATTATTATTATTATATTTTCACTCCAGCAATAACCTGATGATCTTTCCTAGAGTATGAGTCACAACAAGTCCTCCTCAGGTCCCCAAGGACTCTTCTGATTATTCTAGTCGATTTCAAAAAATGCAGTAATCTGGATTGTCTTAATTCTTCCTCTGATCTCCAGATTCTTCAGTCTTTTTTCCAAGCTTTTTGGGACCGTTCCAAGTGCACCAACTACAATTGGTATTACTTTTTGACCCTCATATTCCACAGCTTTTACAATTCTCTGGTAAGGTCCATGTATTTTTTCTATATTTTCGTTTTCCATCATCTTCACCCTGTGATCTGCTGGAACCGTAAAGTCCACCAGTTTACAAGTTCTCTTAATTTTTTACCTTAACAACAAAATAGTATATGCATAAACCAGAATCTGTTCTTGAAGAATGAAACGCAATAAAATTCACTGGGACTTCGAGATAAAGACGGATAACCCTATCCCAGCCAGGAGACCATACTTAGTATTGATTAATAAAAATTATTATTATTATTATTATTATTATTATTATTATTTTGTTTTCATTTAATTTGATTAGACTTTGGAATCGTTACTTTTAAGGAATTAGTTTTCATGTCTACATTTGGATATACATTCTGATATTTTGTTTAGACATTTGTTTTAATTTATTTGACGCTATTCAAACTTCTTACTTCCTCTCTCTGTCTCTGTCTGGTCTGTCTGTCTGTCTGTCTGTCTCTCTCTCTCTCTCTCTCTCTCGCTCTATATAATATATATAATATATATATATATATATATATATTAATAGCTTTGGGTTTGGAATAACCTGATGGTACGTGAAATGGAAGGCATTATCACGGGTTTCGGTGGATGGGCTGGTTGTTGGCTGATTTGTTCACGGCATATCAAAAACTTTTTCTGGTCGTTTAATGATGAATGAAATATTTTGATAATCATCGAACTCTGGTCCTTTGCACTACCTGCTGTTGCTTAAGTGGTCACCTAATTAAGTCTTGAACGGGCTCATCGCTGTTATTGGCCCCGAGTGCGAGGAAAAAAATGATAATCGCAGAATTAGGAACGATAAAAAGGTATGAGAAGACACTTTTCCTAGCAGAATGGCGAACCTTACTCCACAGGTTTTCTTCGTTGTCACTTTCTTCTTGCTTTCATGGTCACAGCGACTGAACGCTAAATGAATTGTGTTTACGTGTGTGCGTGTTTGCGTATGCGTGTGTGTATGTGTGTGCGTGCGTGCGGGAGTGTGCAACTGTGCGTGCGTATGTGTGTGCCTGTTTGTGTTTATAGTAATAGGATATCTTAAACCTACGAGAGTCGGTTGAAAAGTTTATAAGCTGACCACGATACCCTCAAGGAATGTGATCAAATGAGGTTTATTTTTCTACATAGTCCCTCTTTGTGCTCCACACATCCCTAACATCGGTGTTGCAGAGCTTGAATCTCATTGATCAAAAAAGTCAGCAGCAGCAGATATGATGTCATCATTTTTTTTCAGCCTATGAATATTTCAACCCCGTTCTCGTAATTTCTGAAAATAAAAATTAAATTAAAAAAAAAAAAAATTTAAAGGTTTCAAATTAAAGAAAAAGTATTAAACAAATAGAAATAAAAATACTTTAAGTTTTAAAAATACAAGAATTACAATATTAAAAGACAAAAAAGCAAAAATAATCTTTTCTTTTTTCTCCCCTCTTATTTTTTTTTTTTTTTTAAAACAAAGTAAAATTGCATAAGAAATGTTTTTTTAAATAGAAAATATAAAAATATAATAGTGTTAAAATACAAAAATAAAGCAAGAAAAATAATCTTTCTTTCCTTGTAAATAAATAGAAAAGGAATAAATAAGTAAATAAAAAAAATAAGTAAAAAAAATAACTATATAAAAAAATAAAAATAATAGATAAGGATATCAGTACATCTAGGTACATAGATGAAATGAATAAAAATCAATTAAAAATCAATTAATACACAAATAAGTCTATTACAACTGTCTGTTTAACGATGGGCAAAGCAATAAACGTAACGAGGCACAAAGAGTGAAAGTTCCCATTAACACCATTCACAATTGCGCTTTTCTATCAAGAGACTAAGGAAAGATCTTCTCGTGGCCGCTGCTAATCACAGAAAACTAAGGAAGCGCCAATGTAACAAACAGAATCTTAAGCTAATGATTGTAATTAGCGTGTAAAGATGCAACAGTGATAATAATTGTGGACATCAAGTTCACAATTAGAAGGAACTTGATGACATTGGATTGGGGGGGGGGTTGAAAAGAAAGAAAAGCTTAGTGTTTTCCCAGCAATGCTGCCGCAGTAAGACTTGGTTTAGCACATTTTACCTTGCTCCACAACACACACACACACACACACACCACACACCATATATTATATATATATAATATATATATATATATATATATATATATATAATGTTGTTATCTATTTATCTAACCACCTCGGTATGTTCCTATCTATATATCTATCTCACTGTTCATATCTCTGTATATCAGGTTGTTCACATCTATCTACATACCTACTTATATATCTATCTATCAATCTCACGGCTGTTCATATATCTGTGTCAGACTTTCAGAGCTTCTATCCGACCAACATATCTATCTATCTTTCTATTGATCTATCTATATCTATCTCACTTTTCATATCTCTATATCAATCTGTTTATATTCATCTATCTATCTATCTCAATATGTCCCTGTCTATATATCCATCCTCCGACGGTTCATATCTCTTCACCTACCTACTTATCTATTTATCTCAGACACTTCATATCTCTATATCAAACTGTTCATATCTTTTGTCTATATACTTACCTATCAAATCTATTTATTCCATCTAGCTCTCTTAGACTGACCATCTCTATCTACCTACGACGACCCTGAATTTTGAAATGAGTCATTTGGGCAGTTGTTAAAACAATTGCAATAAGCAGCTGTATGAATGGGGAAACCAGCAAATGTCCTAATGAAAACAGTAAATATAGGAATCTGGCCTTAATGAATGCAAAGCAGCCATCATAAAGTAGTTGGCTGTGATGCAGGAGGACTTGGGATCCAACATCTAAATCAATTCCATCGGTACAAATCAGAGTTTGTTTAGATTTCACATAGCGCTAATACCCTTGGAATGCATCCAAATATCCTCCTTCCAGCTATAGGTAAATAGCAGAACATGCTGGTTCTTAATTTTGGTTAGGTAACAGGAGAAGGAAAACTCCACTTAAGAAATTGACACATCCTGTACGCGCGGAGGGGTTGGTATATATATATATATATATATATATATATATATATATATATAATATAATGAAAAGGTGACTTACCGGTGAATATGGTGAATATTCGTTTATCACGAAGAACACACCACGTGTAGTCGACTGCAATTAATGAATATCTTGATTAATTCAGTGGATTTTTAAACCGTGAATATCTTATGGTGAAACTCGAGTAGGTTATCACTTGCAACCTATATATATATATAATATATATTTATATATATATATATATATATTACAAATTAAAGACACAACAATATATGAAGATGCGTACACATGTACGTACTGGTGAGTTGACGTGTGGGTTTACTAAACTTACTTAATCTAAGAGAAAATCTATACAGTAAAAATGAAAATTAAATGAATATATATATATATATATATATATATATATATTTATTATATATATATATATATATATTGAAATAAATCTGTCAATGTGAAAAAGTAATTAAAAGTTTAAAAAAACTTGTTAGAACTTCGGGAAAATTATTTAACGCAAAAGAGGTGACATTGACTGATTGGACCAAAAAAAACGAATCAGTACAAAAATTGAAAAAAAAACTGAAATCTATAAAGATGTCAATTTAAAAATTCGAGGAAATCAATTAAAGTGCAACAATAAATCAATGTAAAATAATGCTAATTAAAACGCAGAGGAACAAGTTGTAAAGAAAGTTATTAATTCAGTTAATAGGGAGAAAAGTTTCATTGAAAAGAACCAAAATGAATAATATAAAAAGATTGGATCATTTTTTCTAAGACTTACGGTCAAGTCACGTTTAAGTACAGGTCTCAAAGCTGGTATTTACCCAACCCGTTCACACAGGTAGGATGTGACACAAGGTTACCAGCATGGAGGCATTCAGCAAGGATACAAATCACTTTTCAGTAATAATGGATCTGCTTGCAAACTATCACATTATGCTGGGACGCTCTCCTTTTATCCAACCTGTTCGCGCACGGGTAGGTTGTGACACAGGTTGCTAGTATGGAGCACACCACCAAGGATTGAACTAGCTTTTCAGCAGTAATGGATCTGTTTGAAGACTTAGTTGCCTAAACATTACATTTATGATAGGAACCTCTCTTTTTACCCAACCCGTTCTTCGCGGTGGGATGTGACACTAGCTCGCAGGATGAACTCGCTTTTCAATAATAATGAGATTGCTTCGTAACCATTACATTTACGATGGGACGCTATCTTTTACCCCAGCCCCGTTTGGAGAAAACGGAGAACGAGGAACAAATATACGAGATAAGACCTATTCTCGCAGAACAAAGAAGCTCACCACTTGATCTGTTGTCCATTCCTTCCTGCATTCCACGACCTCAGAAGACTGAACAGAGCGAATAAAACAACTAAAGGTCCGAACGTTAAACAATCGTGTTTTGTGGCTTTTCCCTCTCCAGTTGACGGATAGTCATCACCGACATAGCAGTCTATCCGTAACAACGTTTATATTTTATATTAAATTTTGTTCTAGTTACATATTTACAAACGTTGTCATTTATTGAGTTAGGTTAGATTCTCAATATTACTTACTAAGATTAATATCGTTCTTTTTTGTCAGATATTTCCTACATTGCAAACTATCAAATAGAGTACCCCTTCATTGGAATTACTCCCAGGTCCACTCTTACCGAAGTGCTGGTACCTGTTAGGGTTCCAAATATAGGTTAAATAGGGTCCCATCTATAGTTCAAAGACCTTTCAAGTTGGTTTCTTTGTTTAAACCGGCATATCAACTTCATGATTAGTTAATGCCAAATCCATCCTTGTAGAACAATAGTAGTGTAACTATTTAACTCATAGCTGGTTGATGGGGGGATTGTACCTTTCCCAGGGGTATTTGTCCGAAAGTGAATGTAACAGCGCGATTGAAGTTTGAATCCGCTTACTAACGATGTCGAAGTTTCCAGCACGTTAGCCACAACATCACAGTGATTCCCCCTTAAAGTACAACCACACAAAATGTAAATATACGCGCAGTGACGGAATTTGCTAACCTCTATGTGCATAAAATAAACCTGGGACCGGTATTACACACCAGAATCTTGTGAGTTCTAAGATCAGGGAGATTTTTCTGAGTGTCGAATAAACCGGTCCCGCCAACTATGATGAGTAACACAGATTGAGGAAATCTGATCTGTGTGATAAGTGGCGAGCTGGCAAATAGGTGTGACACTCCACCTCAGAAAAAATCTGCCCTGATCTAGAACTCACAAGATTCGTGTAATACCGGTCCCAGTATTTATGCACATAGCGGTTAGCAAATTCCGTTCACTGCGCGTTAATATTTACATTTTTGTGTGGTTGTTACTTAAGGGGGAAATCACTGTATGTTGTGGCTACGTGCTGACTTCGACATCGAGTAAGCGGATTCAAACTTCAATCGCGCTGTTACATTCACTTTCGGACAAATACCCTGGGAATGGGTACAATCCCCCATCAACCAGCTATGAGTTAAATAGTACCACTACTATGCTTCTACAAGGATGTTTGGCATTAACTAATCCATGAGTTGATATGCGTTAAACAAAGAAACCATACTTGAAAGGTCTTTGCTATAGATGGGACCCTATTTAACTATATTTGGAACCCTAAAGACCAGCAGTTCGGAAGAGTGGACCTGGGAGTAATTCCAATGAAGGGGTACTCTATTTGATAGTCAATGTAGGAAATATCTTGACAAAAAGAAACGATATAATCTAGTAAGTAATATTGAGATCTACCTAACTCATAAATGACAACGTTGTAAATATGTAACTAGAACAAATTTAAATATAAAATATAAACGTTGTTACGGATAGACTGCTATGTCGGTGATGACTATCCGTCAACTGGAGAGGGAAAGCCACAAACACGTATTGTTTTAACGTTCGGAACCTTTAGTTGTTTTATTCGCTCTGTCAGTCTCTGAGTCGTGGAAGCAGGAAGAAATGGACAACAGGCATCAAGTGGTGAGCTTCTTTGTTCTGCCGAGAATAGGTCTTATCTCGTATATTTGTTCCTCGTTCTCCGTCTCCAAACGGGCTGGGTAAAAAGATAGCGTCCCATCGTAATGTAATGGTTACGAAGCATATCCATTATTATTGAAAAGCGAGTTCGATCCTTGCGAGCTAGTGTCACATCCACCCGCGAAGAACGGGTTGGGTAAAAAGAAGAGCGTCCTATCATAATGTAATGTTTAGGCAACTAGTCTCACAGATCCATTACTGCTGAAAAGCTAGTTCAATCCTTGGTGGGTGCTCCATACTAGCAACCTTGTGTCACAACCTACCCGTGGCGAACGGTTGGATAAAAGGAGAGCGTCCCAGCATAATGTGATAGTTTGCCAAAGCAGATCCATTATTACTGAAAAGTGATTTGTATCCTTGCTGAATGCTCCCATGCTGGTAACTTGTGTCACATCCTACCTGTGGTGAACGGGTTGGGTAAATACCAGCTTTGAAGACCTGTACTTTAAACGTGACTTGACCGTAAGTCTTAGAAAAAAATGATCCAATCTTTTAATATTATTCATTGGTTCTTTCAATGAACTTTCTCTCCTATTTCGAATTAATTACTTCTTTACAACTTGTTCCTCTGCGTTTTTTAATTGCATTTTTATTTACATTGATTTATTGTTGCACTTAATTGATTCCTCGAATTTAAATTGACATTTTATAGATTTCAGTTTTTTTTTTTTCAATTTTGTACTTGGATCAGTTTTTTTTGTCTCCAATTCAGTTCAATGTCACCTCTTTGCGTTTAATAATTTTCCCGAAGTTCTAACAAGTTTTTAAAACTTTTAAATTACTTTTCACATTGACAGATTTATTTCATATTATATATATATATATATATATTATATATAATATATATATATATATATATATATTATTCATTTAATTTCATTTTACTGTATAGATTTTTCTCTTAGATTAAGTAAGTTTAGTAAACCCACACGTAACTCACCAGTACGTACATGTGTACGCATCTTCATATATTGTTGTGTCTTTAATTTGTATATATATATATATATATATATAATATATATATATATATATATAGGTGCAAGTGATAACCTACCTCGAGTTTCACCAATAAGGATATTCACGGTTAAATCCACTGAATTAATCAAGATATTCATTAATTGCAGTCGACTACACGTGTGTGTTTTCGTGATAACGATATTCACCATATTCACCGGGTAAGTCACCTTTTCCATTATTATATATATATATATATATATATATATATATATATATAATATACCAACCCCTCCGCGCGTACAGGATGTGTCAATTTCTTAGTGGAGTTTTCCTTCTCCTGTTTACCTAACCAAAATTAAAGAACCCAGCATGTTCTGCTATTTACCTATAGCTGGAAGGAGGATATTTGGATGCATTCCCAAGGGTATTAGCGCTATGTGAAATCTAAACAAACTCTGATTTTGTACCGATGGAATTGATTTAGATGTTGGATCCCAAGTCCTCCTGCATCACAGCCAACTACTTTATGATGGCTGCTTTGCATTTCATTAAGGCCAGATCCTATATTTACTGTTTTCATTAGACATTTGCTGGTTTCCCCATTCATACAGCTGCTTATTGCAATTGTTTAACAACTGCCCAAATGACTCATTTCAATTCAGGGTCGTCGTAGTAGATAGAGATGGTCAGTCTAAGAGAGCTAGATGGATAAATAGATTGATAGGTAAGTATATAGACAGAAAGATTGAACAGTTTGATATAGAGATATGAAGTGTCTGAGATAAATAGATAAGTAGGTAGGTGAAGAGATATGAACCGTCGGAGATGGATATATAGACAGGGACATATTGAGATAGATAGATAGATGAATATAAACAGATTGATATAGAGATATGAAAAAGTGAGATAGATAGATAGATCAATAGAAAGATAGATAGATATGTTGGTCGGTAGAAAGCTCTGAAAGTCTGACACAGATATATGAACAGCGTGAGATTGATAGATAGATATATAAGTAGGTAATGTAGATAGATGTGAACAACCTGATATACAGAGATATGTCCAGTGAGATAGATATATAGATAGGAACATACTGAGGTGGTTAGATAAATAGATAACAACATTATATATATATATATATATATATATATATATATATATATATATATATATGTGTGGTGTGTGTGTGTGTGTGTGTGTGTGTGTGTGGAGCAAGGTAAAATGTGCTAAACAAGTCTTACTGCGGCAGCATTGCTGGAAAAACGTAAGCTTTTTTCTTTCTTTCACCCCCCCCCCCAATCCAATGTCATCAAGTTCCTCTAATTGTGAACTTGATGTCCACAATTATTATCACTGTTGCATCTTTACACGCTAATTACAATCATTAGCTTAAGATTCTGTTGTTACATTGGCGCTTTCCTTAGTTTTCTGTGATTAGCAGCGGCCACGAAAGATCTTCCTTAGTCTCTTGATAGAAAAAGCGCAATTGTGAATGGTGTTAATGGGAACTTCACTCTTTGTAGCCTCGTTACGTTTATTGCTTTGCCATCGTTAAACAGACAGTTGTAATAGACTTATTTGTGTATTAATTGATTTTTAATTGATTTTTATTCATTTCATCTATGTACCTAGATGTACTGATATCCTTATCTATTATTTTTATTTTTTATATAGTTATTTTTTTTACTTATTTTTTTTTATTTACTTATTTATTCCTTTTCTATTTATTTACAGAGGAAGAAAGATTATTTTTTCTTGCTTTATTTTTGTATTTTAACACTATTATATTTTTATATTTTGTATTAAAAAAAAACATTCTTATGCAATTTTACTTTGTTTAAAAAAAGAAAAAAAATAAGAGGGGAGAAAAAAAGAAAATATTATTTTTGCTTTTTTGTCTTTTAATATTGTAATTCTGTATTTTTAAAAGACTTAAAGTATTTTTTATTTCTATTTGTTTAATACTTTTTCTTTAATTTGAAACCTTTAAATTTTTTTTTTATCTAATTTTTATTTTCAGAAATTACGAGAACGGGGTTGAAATATTCATAGGCTGAAAAAAATGATGACATCATATCTGCTGCTGCTGACTTTTTTGATCAATGAGATTCAAGCTCTGCAACACCGATGTTAGGGATGTGTGGAGCACAAAGAGGGACTATGTAGAAAAAATAAACCTCATTTGATCACATTCCTTGAGGGTATCGTGGTCAGCTTATAAACTTTTCAACCGACTCTCGTAGGTTTAGATATCCTATTACTATAAACACAAACAGGCACACACATACGCACGCACAGTTTCACACTCCCGCACGCACGCACACACATACACACACGCATACGCAAACACGCACACACGTAAACACAATTCATTTTTAGCGTTCAGTCGCTGTGACCATGAAAGCAAGAAGAAAGTGAAAACGAAGAAAACCTGTGGAGTAAGGTTCGCCATTCTGCTAGGAAAAGTGTCTTCTCATACCTTTTATCCGTTCCTAATTCTGCGATTATCATTTTTTTCCTCGCACTCGGACCAATAACAGCGATGAGCCTGTTCAAGACTTAATTAGGTGACCACTTAAGCAACAGCAGGTAGTGCAAAGGACCAGAGTTCGATGATTATCAAATTATTTCATTCATCATTAAACGACCAGAAAAAGTTTGATATGCCGTGAAACAAATCAGCCAACAACCAGCCCATCCACCGAAACCCGTGATAATGCCTTCCATTTCATGTACCATCAGGTTTATTCCAAAACCAAAGCTATATATTATATATATATATATATATATATAATATATATATAGAGCGAGAGGAGAGAGAGAGAGAGAGAGCAGACAGACAGACAGACAGACAGACAGAGACAGAGAGAGGAAGTAAGAAGTTTGAATAGCGTCAAATAAATTAAAACAAATGTCTAAACAAAATATCAGAATGTATATCCAAATGTAGACATGAAACTAATTCCTTAAAAGTAACGATTCCAAAGTCTAATCAAATTAAATGACAACAAAATAATAATAATAATAATAATAATAATAATAATAATTTTTATTAATCATACTAAGTATGGTCTCCTGGCTGGGATAGGGTTATCCGTCTTTATCTCGAAGTCCAGTGAATTTTATGCGTTTCATTCTTCAAGAACAGATTCTGGTTTATGCATATACTATTTTGTTGTAAGGTAAAATTAAGAGAACTTGTAAACTGGTGGACTTTACGGTTCCAGCAGATCACAGGGTGAAGATGATGGAAAACGAAAATATAGAAAAAATACATGGACCTTACCAGAGAATTGTAAAAGCTGTGGAATATGAGGGTCAAAGTGATACCAATTGTAGTTGGTGCACTTGGAACGGTCCCAAAAGCTTGGAAAAAAGACTGAAGAATCTGGAGATCAGAGGAAGAATTAAGACAATCCAGATTACTGCATTTTTTGAAATCGACTAGAATAATCAGAAGAGTCCTTGGGACCTGAGGAGACTTGTTGTGACTCATACTCTAGTGAAAGATCATCAGGTTACGCTGGAGTGAAAATATAATAATAATAATAATAATAATAATAATAATAATAATAATAATAAAGGGAAAGATGATCAACTGGGAATTGTGAAAAAATTGGACATACTACCAAATGGTATATGCACAAACCAGAATCCGTTAATTATCCAAAAATAAAGACGTGGATTTTGCAGTTCCGGAAGACCACAAAGTGAATGACAGAAAACGAAAAGATAGACGAATAGAGCTTGCCAGAGAAGTGAAAAAAACTGTTGGCGAAGGTGATACCGATTTTAGTTGATGCCCTCGGAATTTATCCCCAAGGGTTAGGAAAAAAGATTGGAGGAATTAGAAAGGTTAGGAAAAAGATTGGAGGAATTAGAAAGGAGACTTGCTATCACTCAGTCTCCAGTAAAAGATCTCTAGCTAACGCCGGTGTGAAAACTCACGTGAAGTTAAATAACATTGGTAAAATTGAGAAGAAGAAGAAGAAGAAGAAGAAGAGAAGAAGAGAAGAAGAAGAAGAAGAACAACACAACAACAACAACAACAACAACAACAAGTCTAGCAGCAGGAATATCATTAAGCCATAGATAGGTTTGTTTTGGTTCGCTTACCACAATGTTCCCGTCCAGGGCTTTAGCCACTTATGCACGGAGACTCCCGCCACATAAACTTGAAGACAATATCTAATCGCGAACGATAGCACAAAAATCCTACTACAGCTTGAACAACAATTATGACAGCGCTGATGAGTATTTCGTAAATATGAAAATACGGCTGAGACTTAGAGGAGATCACGTTTGAGAGTAATTGGAATCCTGTGAAATTGACATATGGAATCAGTATAAAAGAAAGAAAGAAAGAAAGAAAGAAAAAGAAAAAAGAAAAATCAGATGAAGTGAGAGAAATCTCGTTAGAAAAAAACGTGACCAAAATAATTGCTGTTCTCAACAGAACTAACGAACGGAAAGAGTTTAAAATGAAATGAAGTTGATTGCCTTTTAAAAATATGCGTTTGCTTTGACAGAATTGACGTTGGATTATTGCATCAGAACATTGTGCCTTTATTCAACTATGTCTCTCTCTCTCTCTCTCTGTATATATATATTATATATATATATATATGTATTTGAGTAGCATGGAAATGGAGTCAACACCTGGTTACTGACAGTTTCTCACATATGCGATGTTGGTCTGAATATCACATAGGCGAGAAACTGTCAGTAACCAGGTGTTGACTCCATGTCCACACTACCTTAACTCAAATATAAACGCACTATCAATGATATTGAACACTATCTACTTAGAAATATAACAACATATTATACACAAAATATTATATATACGTGTATATCGTTCTCTCCCTGTCTATCTCCTGACTATGGTTTAAATACTACCACTACTGTTCTTCTACAAGGATGGTTTGGCATTAAATGACCCACGAAGATTGGTATGCCAAAGTGACGTTCTCCATTGACACATGGATACACTAGTGTAGATAGACCAGCAAAACTCCACATCAATCAGCATTGAAGGGATTGGGTGCCATGCGGAAGACTTAACAGGGGCGATTACCGATAGGGACGTTTGGTGAGTGTAAGACATGGGAATCCGTATTGACAGCACAACCTGATGATATATATATAATATATATATATATATATATATATATATTATAATATATATACTAGCTTCGGCGGTACATATACTAAAATTGGAACGATACAGAGAAGATTAGCATGGCCCCTGCACAAGGATGACACGCAAATTCGTGAAGCGTTCCATATTTTTAAAAATTTAAAAAAAAAATTTTATTTTTGAATTTTTTTTTATGGAGGCACGTGGCTAGTGGTTAGAGTCGTGGAAAATGGACTCGTTGATTCGAGTTCAATTCCTAGACGAAGCTGTTGGCATTTCACATAGCACTAATACCCTTGGGAAAGGTATGAATCCATATATTCTCCCTCCAGCTATGGATTAAATAGTAGGGCAGACTGGGCTCTTCAGCCTTGGGTAGGTAACCAGTCTAGGAGAGGATAACTCTGAATTCAAAATTCCTGAGGTCGGTTGTTGATTGGGTTTGTGGCAACCTTTGATGCACCAATTCTTTCCTATCGACTGTGCCAAAAAGTGTGGATGGTCCAACACAAGCCTTCACCACTATAAACAATCCCTGTGTGGGAGTTTATTGTGTGTATGAACCCTCATACGTCGAAAATCGACGGGAGAGTCATTTATATAATATATATATATTAGGCTATGGGCCCAAAGGTCAATATGGCTCTAGATTTTTGATTCAGTGACCTCCGTTTGGGGATGGGGAAATGTTGCAAAATGAATGTCTATAGACTCCTGAATATCATACTTTTTGTCACAAGCGTAAATGTTGCACATTTGTGAGAATTGTAGCTATATCTAAATTTTGTCGTAGGTACCACCAATTTTCCCTGTAAATTTACCCACCCCTATATTTAACAGAATAAAACTCGCATAAAGGTTAATATTATCTTGAAAATGTTTGTCCATTCAAAAAAGAACCATTAAACAAACTCCTAACGATTTTTAAATCTTTTTTCAGTTTACGAAAATAATGAAAATTATAAACGAAAAAACAATGTTTATATTTTGCACCGTTAAATCAATTGAAATTTAACGTAGCCAAAAACAAGTTATAACTCGAGGTATTTTTTAAAATTCTATGAAAAATCAATTAATAGTCTGATTTTCACGAAAATTTCCATAATTATTTACCTTTAAATGAAAATATGTCTGAAATAGGTTTTTCTAAAATATATCAGGGGAACTATTTTTTACGAGGTCTACTTCCCCCTAATTTATTTTATGAAATATAAAAAATGAACCGGCAACAAACAATTTTCCTTTTTTTTCTATAAAGAGAATAGTATGAATAATTATATCAGAAGATTTTTATAAGTTTCAATGCCAAAGTTTTTTTAGTAAAAGAACCATGAAATACAGACTTCTGATAAAAATATCCATAAAGAAACTGACCGTGTTGTAAATAAACGGACTGTTTTATTTATTTTTCACGATAATGATGAGTAATTTTTTCCCAACCGGATAATTCGATCTTTGAATTAACAGTTTTTATTTGTAACAACTCTTTATGTTCGTTATTTCTTTTTGCGTGATTGTAAAACAAAGTTCAAAAATACTTACGTTTCTTAATTCAATATGGCGTAAACTGATTACGGGACCTATTTTTGGAGGTACCTAACATCATTCAAATAAAACATGAGGACTTGCTTAAACCCAAGCAGCACTCAAACCAATAAAC
>JALAJA010000485.1:10000-26122 GCA_023376005.1 Doryteuthis pealeii | reverse complement strand
CTCGTGAAATTTACGTTATAATAATGGGATGATAGAGTGAAAAAATAGTGCAATCTAATTCATACAAATGTATGAAAGTTTAGAATTTCAGCTTAGGTTGGGGTAACGTTTCAGATGAATGAGACAGGCTTATCCAGAAGAAGATATAAACGGAATACCGAAATGCTACGTTCTATTGAACGTTCACTCATAGGCTTAAGATAATTGAAGGAAAATGTTGAAACAGCGCTCATATTTACTGAGTGCTGGGAAATCTAGCATCAATCAGAAAGATGCGTAAGACATGTTTCGCTAGATAAAGGCTTTGAAGAAAATAGACTGAAATCATGAGATAGCTTCGTTAAACTTTAAAGAAAAGCATTGACTCGCAACTTTAGAAAAATTTTATTTGTCAGTGGTGGCTCGTAGTCCTTTTTGATAGCATGCACAACATGGGAGTGAACAAATACTCACTGCTGAACGTCATCTATAGTTTAACGATAGGAGAGTCTAAACCATATATATTATATGAATGTTCAAAGTATCGTAATTGAGTTGTATTTGCATTTTGCAGAAAGACGAAATACAAAATGAAATAATTATTTTAAATCCTTCATAATTCAGTATCATTATTATTCTTGAATGTGCTATTGGCCAACACTTCACCCTCGACTTCTTTTTTCTTTTTTCTTTTTTTCTGCATCTACTTCTTCTCTTCTCTTTTTTTCTAACTTTTTTCTTTTCATCTACTTCTTCATTCTATTATTTTCTGTCTATTTACTTTATTTTTTTTTCGCTCATCTCACAATAATAATCTGATTTGATGATAGTAAAAGAGTTTAACTGAAAAGATAGTCCATGAGGTGAAAACATAACTGACTCACGGTAAAAGAAAAGTCTCCGGGTGTAGCGTCAGTAAAATAGACTTGCTGATAGTTTCGAACGTGAAAAGACCCATTAAAAGGATCCTTTAAAAAAATGTGCTGTTGTAAACGTGCTCATTGCGAATCTTAAAATGAAATATTATATTTATATAATAATCCTATTTTTGCACAAAGGCATAGGTTTTAAGAATTGAAACAAATAACACTTCAAGTAATTAATAATATGGATAATAATTGTATAAAATTATTTAAGTAAATTTTCATAATAAATTATTCTTACTCAGCTATATGGTATAGTTTCCTTCTAATTGGAATAATTTTTGTGTAATTTCGTGCAAAGCTTATTCTTCTTCTAAAACAATATTCTTTTCGAACTAAAAAAATATTAGGCAAACTCACTCAATAAGATTCTCACTATTCTGTTGATGAAAATCCGAAAACCTCCATTAATTTTACCAAATGAAAACAATAGACCACCCTAATAGCCTAACCAACTAATATTTGTAATAGATGCACCAAAAATTAAAACTGGACGAAAATGCAGTTAAAAATTGATACGGTAACAATGTTCTTCGACCGACTAACAAAAGTCAAACTAATTTTTATTACAAAAAATTTAAATAGCATTTGTCACATGCAAACATTCCCCCAAAATATCGTCTTAATGAACAATTTGTGTATGAATTCAATGTAAGTAGGAGAATGTTTCCCCAATTAATAACACATTATATCGCCAGAGACACATTATCCTCGGAGTTACACAAAAATATAAAAAGCCCTTAATCTATTGAACAATACAAAGACTCTTGGAATAATTTGCATAGAATACTATGATATCAAAGTTTATTTTTTATAATTACAACAAATTTTCACCATATCTTGATTGTAGTTCTTTCACATTTTTGTGTAATTGTTTTTTGTAATCCATTTATGATTAAGTATCTCTATTTAATTACTCAGAGTTGTTATGGTTTAGTAATAACAACGATCTAGTTAAGTATTACCATAGAATAAGAATAATTTGGAGACTAAGCTGTATGGTTTAAACATTTTAATACTAAATATTCTATGGTTTAATAGACGGAAAAAATGATATAAATTTGTTCAAAATTACAATTAATGAGTGTGTACCTAATGCCCTCATCAGACGGAAGGTGGTTGTTGAAGCAGCTGTAATACTCGAAGTTTATATATATGGAATATATAAATATTTATATTTTATAAAATATTTAGTATTATTATATATTATATAGTCGTTTATTAGAGACTCAGGATGTATGATATTTGATAATTATATACACAGCATATTTTTGGGATTGATAAAGAAGAGGCTTAAATAATGCCATGTTAAGGTTGATAAATTATTTTTAATCAAAAGATTGTTTTCTTTATGAATCCCTGAATTCTCAGACATGGTACAATAACAAATGGAAGGAATAAGTTCGCCGGGTTCAGGCTTTTCGAATGTTTCTAATTAAAGCGCCATAAAGTCGCCAGAGGTGGCCTAATGTTGGGTATCAGCGACAGTGACGAGTCTTCTCTTTTTCACTAGGTAGACCCAAGGAGATGTGTTTTTGCGTCTGGGGTGGGGACGCACATACATTATCTGCTTGTTTCCGCATATATCCGTGCTACTGAATGCTGCGTTGGGAGGGTTCGGTATCGAAATCTATCAGAAAGAATTAAAATTTGCACGAATAATAAGTGTTTTTAGGAGCAAAGGTTCTAGTCATAGCGACCTCGCAATCAGCATATAGTAGACAGGGATATATTGCGGGTAAAGAAGGAGATAATGGTAGGTGTGGCGTCACCCGACGCAAAAACATCTCTTGGTCTAGCGCTAAGTGAAAGAGGATAGACTCTAATGTCTGGCTGATACCAACATTAGGCCACCTCTGGCGACTTTATGGCTTAATTAGGAAATTGAAAAGCTGAACCGGCGACTTATTGTTCATTGTTTATTGTACATGGGTCTGAGAATGTCAGGGATTCATAAGAAAGTACAATCTTTTGGATTAATAAATTATAACGGTACATGGGCGATTTTAGCCTCTTTTTATAATCCAAAATATTGTGTTGTATATATTATCAATTATATACATTGAGTCTTATACGGATTATCTATATATATTATATATTTATAATTTATATTAGTATATATATAATTATATGTATAGTAATTTCGAATATTAAGCATGCTTCAACAACCAATTCCGTCTGATGAGGGATTATAGCACTCATTGAATTGTTAATTTATTGAACAATTTTATTCATTTTTTCTCGTTTATTAAACGATAGAATTTTAGTATTAAGATGTTGAACATAAGCTGTGTCAAATTATTTGTATTTATGGTAATACTTACTAGGATCGTTGTTTAGTTACTTGAAAATAAATTCTGAGTGAATTAGATAGGGATACTTGATATCATGTAAATGAGTACAAAAAAACAATTACACAAAATGGAATAGGCGTAATCAGATATGTGAAATTTGTTGTATTTGATAAATACTTGATAATCATATATGTTTCTATCCATAATTATTCCAGGTCTGTTGTATTGTTCAATAGTGATTAAGGCTTTTTATATTTTTGTGTAACTCCGAGGATAATGTGGTCGTCGTGTGCCGATATATGTGTTATTAATTTGGAGAGACGTCTCCTACGGTAATTTGAATTCATACACAATATTGGTCTCATTAAGACGAGTATTTTGGGGGAGGAGTTGTTGCATGTGACAAGATTGGTAGTTTTAAATTTTTGTAAAATTATTAGTTTGACTTTTTGTTAGTGTCGTGGAAGAAACATTGTTACGTTATCAATTTTTTTTAATTGCATTTTCGTCCAGTTTTATTTTGGTGCATCTGATTACGTAATATATGTTTGGTTAGGGCTATTGAGTGTGCTATTGTTTCATTGTGGTAAAATTATGGAGGGGTTTTCGGATTTGTTCATCAACAGAATAGTTGAGGAATTCATTATTGATGAGAGTTTTGCTTAATATTTTTTAGTTCGGAAAAGAATATTGTTTTAGAAGAAGAAGTAGCTTTGGCACGGAATTACACAAAAAATTATTCAATTAGATAGAAATATTGATACCATATAGCTGAGGAAGAATATTGTATTATGAAAATTTTACTAAAGATATGATTTTTACGAATTATTATCCATATTTATTAAATTACTTGAAGTGTTTATTTGCTTTCCATTCTTGAAAGCCTATGCTTTGTGCAAAATAGGATTATTATTAAATATGAATATTTCATTTTAAGAGTTCGCATGGGAGGCACTGTTACACAGACATTTTTTTAAAGGATCCTTTTTATGGGTTTTTTCACGTCGAACTATCAGCAGTCTATTTTACTGACTGCTAACCGGAGCTTTTTTCTTTTACCGGTGAGTCAGTTATGTTTTCCTCCATTGGACTATCTTTTCAGTTAAGACTCGTTTTTTTATTATCATAAATCAGATATTAATGTGGAGATGGAGGAAAAGAAATAAAGTAAAGAGACAGAAAAATAATATTGAGGATGAAGTGAAGTAGATGAGAAAGAAGTTAGAAAAAAAGAAGTGAGAGATGAAGTAGATGGCAGAAAGAAAAGGAAGAAGGAAAAGAAGTTCGAGGTGAAGTGTTGGGCCAATAGCGAATTCAGGTAATAAGTGTACTGAAATGAAGGGATTTGAAGAAAATAGATATTTTATTTTGTATTTCTGTTTTCTTGGCAAATGCAATAACAATTCAATTACGATACTTTTGGAACATTCATATATATATATGGTAGACCTCTCTATCGTAACTATAGATGACGGTCAGCAGTGAGTGATTTGTTTCCTCCATGTTGTGCATGCTATCAAAAAGAGCTAGAAGCACACTGACAATAAATTTCTAAAGTTGGAGTCAGATGCTTTTGCTTTAAAGTTTAAGAAGCTGATCTCGATGTTTCAGTCTATTTTCTTCAAAGCTCTTTAATTAGAGCGAAACATGTCTTACGCCATTCTTTCTGATTTGATGCTAGATTTTCCAGGACTCAGGTAAATATTGAGGTGTTTTCAACATTTTTTCCTTAATTTATCTTTTATAGCGTATGAGTGAACGTCAATAGAACGCTTAGCATTTCGTAGTTGTCGTATAATATCTTCTTTGGAAGCTGTTCTCATTCATTCTGACAACGTGACCAGCAACCTAAGCTGAATATTTTGCTAGTAAGTTTCAATGACATTAGTATGAATTTAGTATTGCACTATTTTTCACTTATATCCCCATTTTATAACGTAAATTTACGAGGAAGTGCATGTGAAAGGCGTCAAGTTGGTTTTATGTGCTTCCGATAAAGTGTCAGGTTTCGGCATCATATAAGTAGACTGATCTATAGTCAATTCTTATTTTGACAGATATATCTTTGGTATTCTATATATATATATATATATATATATATATATATATATATTATACAACCCCTCCGACGAGCAGGATGTGACACATGTCAATTTTTTAAGCGGGGTTTAACAGGTTCGAATTCAGAGTTTTCTTCTCCCCTGGACAGGTTGCCTTAAAGGTTAAATAGCCCAGTCTGGCTACTATTATCATAGCTGGAGGGAGAGTAGGATTCATAACTTTCCAATGGTATTAGCGCTAAGTGAAATGCATTTGCCACCTCCATGATTTGAACTGGGGCGACTTGTCCATTTCCATGACTTTAACCCTTATCTACGCACTTATATATAATTATATATATAATATATATATATATTATATTATATTATATATTATATATATATGTGTGTGTGGTGTGTGTGTGTGTGTGTGTGTTGTGTGTGTGTGTGTGTGCGCGGCGCGCGCGTTTGAGTCTGTCTGTTATATTGTGTGTGCATTTGTGTGTATGTGTGCGGATTTTATGGTATTTTATGTGTAACTGCCCTAGATTTACACATATACTTGTAGTATACAACATGCATTACAGCAATTATATATTATATGTGTGTGGTGAGAGAAAGAGCGCGTATGTGTTTGTGTTGCGTGTGTATATGTGTGCATTCATTTATATATTTAACTCCCTCATCTATATGTATAATTCTGATACATGTGTTTTTTCTCTCACATATACACGCATGTTTACACACACGCGTTCAAGTTTTTTTATGGGGTGGGGTTGTTAGCCTATATCTTTTATTTTCCTGTCTCATTTGTATTCTAGATTCTTTGAAAGAATGTCATTCAGTAAATATCGATTTCTTTATAGGTTATTGCTGTCAGGTTGAAGTCTGACAAAATTCGAATTCTTGCTTTTGTTTCATACATAGAGAATATCGGAATCATCATACGTGTTGGCGTTTATAAACAAATATTTAATTAATTGGAGAAAAAGGAAAAGTATAGAATTTTTTTTCCTTTTCACTATTTGGACTGAAACTCCATCTTTTATTATTTTCTAGTACAAATCAAAAAATATTGTTAGTATTTATTTTTGTTTGTATATTTATCGATATCAGATAGCTGAAAAAATACGCTTTCTCACAAAGACATTATGGATTAATCCGTGACTAAAGTGCTGGGTCGAGATATCGTTATAAGCGAGTTCGAATTCCAGTTGAGCTGTTACATTCACTTTTAGGCTAATCCTCCTGGCAAATATATGAACACCCCTATCCCCCACCAGTTGTTGGTTAAATATTACCGCTACTGTTCTTTTATAAAGATGATTTGGGCATTAAATAACCAATGAAAGAAAGAAACCAGATAAAACCTAAAAGCTCTGAAATTAGCATGCATAATGGTGTATGTACATCGTACTTTTTTAGCAGTAAATAAAATAATAAAAGAAAGAAAGCTATCTTTTATTTCTAGCTTTTCATGTTTTATGGGATGAAAATGAATTTTTATAAGTTTTAAAAGTTGAATTTTTTCAATAAAATTAAAAAGACGAATTCCTATTTAGAAAAGTTTGGAATTTAATTTGGATCTTCAACTCTTGAATTCCTTAATAATCCTGTTGATCATATATATATATATATATATATATATATATATATATATATATATATATATTTGTGTGTGTGTGTGTGTGTGTGTGTGTATAATCTGTATATACATATATTTAGTCTGTATAGTCTATATATATGCATATCTACATCTATATGTGTATACATATATATATGTGTAAGTAGGTATATACATACACAGACAGATATATATATATATATATATATATATATATATATATATATACATGTATATTTACATATATGCGCACATACACTCACACACACACACACAAACACACACACACACATATATATATATACCCAGAGACACCCACTCACAGCCCACGCACACCAATATATATATATATATATATATATATATATATATATATATATATATATATGAGTAAGTAAAGTCGTCGGGCGGCTTAATGACGGTATCAGCCCTGGAGGTGAGGGAGTCTATCCCCTTTTCACTAGCGCTAGACTAAAGGAGATTATTTTAGCGTCTGAGGTGGAGCGCCACACCTACCATCAGCTCCTTACTTTACCGCACAGATCCCTGTGCTACTCATACGCTGCGTTGGCAAGGGCGGGTATATATATATATATATATATATATATATATATATATATTATTCAAGCAGGTTTTATTAAAGACCACAGAAATAATTCTTCTCTAGGATTTTCGCGCGTCATCACCTTCTAAATTCTTGACATCATGATCTATATATTCATGAAGCCTCGCTCTGATGTTTTGTGACGTTGGCCAAGTCAAATCCTCCGGCACTGTTGCGATTTAAATCGATTAAAGGATTAATGAATAATTTTATTCCGTCAATTGTGTGCAGCCAATGCATAAATATTTCAGCCTTCAGGTTTTAACTGGGAAAGTAATCCCAACGGTGACAATCTGCTGCGGAATCTTCTCCGATCTGGTGAAGATGGAATTCAGAAGAGCTGTTAACTAATACCAACTACTACCATGATTACGAAACTTGGTAGTAAGGGATGATTCTATATGTGATTTCTAAGATACACTGTATTTATTATTGTATGATCCAGTATGTATAAATACAGTGAATCTTTAAATCCCTACAGAGAGCTCAATGTATAATAATCTTTATAGATTATATACAGAGCAATATTTATCTTTGAAAGGAAGGAAAAAACTGAACACCGTTATTCCATAATAAATTTATTTCGACCAAAATTGGGGCCTTTATAAATCAAGTTGATTTAACAAAGCTCCCCAAAATCAAGTCTCATCAGATGGATAATCATCAATATTTGAATTACATGCCCAAAGCGCTCGTAAAGAAACCTTTGGTGGATTGCTACACAGTTCCACCCAGACACCAAAAAAATGTCCAGACACTAGAAAGGATTGAACAAAAACTCGTAAGACAGGAATTGTCACTCGAGTTCAACAAACATATATATAAATATATACATATATATTTTCGGGGAGAGTATGTGCTTAATTGAAGTCATACCTAATTAGGTATGACTTCAATTAAGCACATATTCTCGCAAAAAATATCCACACAGTAACCACACAGAGCTGATCTAAGTAAGTCTTTGCTGGACGGACTGACGTGTCCACATGCTGGTTTCCATAGGACGAAGTTTAGGACCCCACACAGCATTCTTGTGCAGCTTCTATCAAGTTTATTCTCTGTGCGCTTCGTTAAGGTCCAAGTAGTGCAGCCACACAGTAGCACTGATACAACTATGGCTTGGAAGAATTGTCGCTTTAACTTTTCAGTGAGATCTTATTTCCATATATGTGTCAGTGTGGACCTGATAGTAATGGTGATGAAGGGCATCTCCACAACCAGAGCTCCAAAATTGGAACTTCACCATTAGATACATTTTAACGTCATACCCAGAACACTTCTAGCATCAGATCATTACATAGAAGAATTGGATATTAATTAATTGTATCAGTGTTCTATGGTGCATTTTACAGTGTGGTTGTTGTTGATAAACTATTGATGAAATCTAGTAAGTAAAAGTAAAGTCGTCGGGGTGGCCTAAAGTCGGTATCAGCCAATCAGCGAGGGAGTCTATCCCCTTTTCACTAGCGCTAGACAAAGGAGATTGTTTTTTAAGCGTCTGAGGTGGAGCGCCACACCTACCATTAGCTCCTTACTTTACCGCACTATGGTACTCATACACTGATTTGGCGAGGACCGGTATCGAACTAAGAACATTGTAGTTTCTAGCCGAACGTTCTATCGACTGAGCTAACCTGACCCTTGAAATCTAGTAGTGTTACATAATTTATGAGCAGCTTATAGATTATGGACGTACCTGTAGTTAGAATTTTAAATAGGGTTCGTTAGACTTAAAATGACAGGACCCATGGGAAGTTACCCGACAGTTATTGACGGGTGATAACTTTGACTCCTTGAAAACGCACGATTGGACCCGTGAGATAGTTTGAGATTAGATGCGATGCAGATTTCAGAGTGGGTGAACCTATGGGTCACCGCTTTGATGTCGTTTCACCCCGCAGCGGATGATCACTGACTGGGTTCTGTAAATAAAGCTTGATCAAGTCTTGTTTGTTAATTGAATATTAAAATGAATGACCAGCCCAGCCCAGCCCGGAGAAGAATCAATCCTCAGCAGAGATGTAAACTCAACTGAGAAGATGACAGCCGAGGTAGAAGCAGAAGTGTAACAAGTAAAGATCATCATCAATCATCATATCACTACTCTCTCCTCTCTCTCTCTCTCTCTCTCTCTCTCTCTCTCTCTCTCTCTCTCTCTCTCTGTTTATATACCCGATGTTGAACGAGTATATATAACAGTAGGTTGTCTAATTGATGTGGCCATATAAAGAATATTATTAATTGTATTAATGTTCTATGGTGCGTATTGTAGTTTGGCTTTTGTTGATCGCGTATTAATGAAAGTCTAATAGGTTGTCTAATCCATGTGGTCATATAAAGAATAAAGAATGTTTGCTATTAACCAATTCCAACCAATGAAGAGTTTACAAAAATCTGTCTGAAAGAATAACTTTTCTTTTCTTTGAACACGTGTCTCACTCTTTCCTATTGTGTACAATATATATTTGTATTCATTTGCATATTTATATCTATATTTATATATATTTGTGTACTTGTGTATATATTTATATATATACATATACATTCATAAATATATATATATATATATATATATATATATTATATATATTATATATATATATAAAAAGTGGTATAAATGCTGCCCCATTTTTTTGCTTTTTTTATTGTCACATCTAATCAAATTGATATATATATATATATATATATATATATATATATATATATATATGTATATATATATATATATATATATATATATATATAGTCATCCACAGATTAAAATAATTCCTCTGGTCTTCATTGTGTTTCATGTTTTTCGCTTACAAATTATATATACCCCCCCCCCGTTGCCCAAGATTTGACATTAAATAATCATATTCCATTAAACCAAACCTCAAAGTTGTCATTATCTTTGTTCATTTCTGCAAATACTTGAACAATGTTTGCAAAGAATTGCAGAAAACTTGCCAATTGGAATATATATATATATATATAAGAAGCTTCCCCAAAACCACATCCGGGCTTTCCCAAGTACAAGAATCTGCCATCGGTGACAACTTTTGTACTTCAAATAGCTGTAAAACAAACTTCAAATAGCTGTAAAACAAATTTTCTATTCTGCACAAGGCGAGGACAAGTCACCATCTCTACGTACCCGAGGCAGTCTCCATTTTTTTTTATTGCCCGTCCTTGTGTAGACAGAGACATCTTAAGCACTCCCTGGTAATTTTTGCTGGGGATGTTATTGCTGAGGTGGGGATCACCTGAAGGTATTTACCAATTTTTTTTTTTTGTGCTGCTTTCATGTTACCCCACCATTTGCTTGATTGAATCTCTCTTTTACCCAATTGATTTACATTGTGACTTTTAAAACAATCTACCGGTCGTTACTTTTGACAAAGCACCGGTCGAAAGGGCCTTAAGTTTCTTTTTTTTTTTTCTTTCTCTTTCGAAAAATAAAAAAAATTTGCTGATCAATAAAAATATGTCGTCATTTTTTAAAATCTTATACAAGTTTAGCTGTACCAAAAATTTGTTTATATATATATATATATAGTTATCCACAGACACGTGTTTTGGACTTATCAAGTCTCTTCAGTGTAGCTAGATATTTGTGAGCTAACTACTGCCGGGATAGAATTCAGCAGCAGTCGGACAGCTTAACCGTTCGGCCATAATAATCCACAGAATGCGAAGGGGATTTTAACTGATCTAATACACACATCAGGGTTTAGCATGAAAAACGTGGTAGGATGAACATACTTTCCTGGTTTCATACGATCATATATATATATTATATATAATATATATTATATATATATATATGATCATATGAAACCAGTAAAGTATGTTCATCCTACCACGTTTTCAAGAATAATATATATATTATATATATATATATATATGATCGTATGAAACCAGGAAAGTGTGTTCATCCTACCAAGTTTTCATGCTAAACCCTTTATTGGCAAAATGATGTACTTTGGAAGATGCTTTGACAAAATGCTGCTATATTGAGCCGAACAATGGCCACAATTGTTGACAAAGAGAGACAGAGAAATTCAAGGGGGAGAAGGGAAGGGAATAAAGAAAAAACTGAGTGAGAGAAAAAGAGAGACAGAGAGAAATTCAAGGGTAGAGGAGTGATAGTAGGAGATGAGACAATTAAGGATGGATTTATGCCAAAGAATTATCATTTAATTTTACACATCAGTTTATCTTCTTTTGAGGTGTAACTTTTGTGTTTTGGACCATCTGACCTTTAGGCACCTCTTTTGCGATCCCAATTCGTGGGGAATTTTTTTTCCATTTACACCGTTAAAATCCCGTTAATTGTTAACAGACGAATTTTAGAGGGTTTTTTTTATTATAAAACTAACCCCTAACCCTAACCCCTAACCCTAACCCCTAACAAATTTTGACGGTGTAAATGAGAAAAGTCTCCTTGTGAGTCGAGATCGCGGAAGGGGTGCTTAAAGGTCATATGGTCCGTTAGAGTTCTGTATGAAAACACAAAAGTTAGCCATTAATTAGCAGTGATTCACCCGGGTATTTAGCCTTGGGTAGACTTTGCCACCCCAACATACAGAGCCTGACAGGAGGTTTACCACAAGTCACCATTCACAATCTCATCTATTTACCCTTGCAGTAGTGATTAGGGTTAAGGAGGTAGTTCAGATGCAATAAAATGTGAGACAAGACAATAGTATTGATGTACTTTGTGAGTATCTTAGAGAAGGCTCTGCTAGAGAAAAGGGCTACACATTTATGATGCGTGTCAGTCTATTATAATTGTAGACGTTAACAGTAAAACTACATTAGAAAATCTCACAATAGCCTATTCTCAAGAGTTGGATATATGATTAATGCCTAAGAACACGCAAGACACAATACAGTTATAATAGGCAATATAAAGAGGAAATAAGCCATTGTTCTCCACAAATAGGTATTGACAAATAAGTCTTCATTAATACCAGAAAGACACTATTTTGGTATCCAAGGATAAAATCCCTGGGAATACGTTTGGAAACAGAATCAAAGCACCAAAATAAGATATTAAGAATAATGGAAATATTACACACATACACACCACACACACACACACACACACACACATATATATATATATATATATATATATATATATATATATATATATATAAGATAAATCTAATGAGTCAGAAGAACCTCCTAAAAGTTTCGCTTAATGCTGTTCAGGGCTAAGATCTGACTAAAGAGACTTGGAGCAAACGCATTAAATATAGTACTTTATTCAAATAAATCATTTAAATTAGCATAAACTAAAACAACCAATAGATAACAACAAAAACAAAGGACACTATTAATCCTATTATTTTATTATATTATATTTAATTAAAAAAAATTTTTTAAGTAAATTAGATTCAAATTTACTTTTAAAAAATCGGGTTCTCCTAGGTAAATATTTGGGGTCCTCATACTGAAATGGTAGGAAAACCTAGCTCTAGAGTGAAGGGAGTGCATATTATATTACAGGTTGATCATATTGATGTGAAACTTGTTTAGCTTTAATTGGAAAGTCCAGTCGATATTTCTTTTTCAAATTAAAGTAGATATCTTTGAGAATAAAAATACCGAAAAAGACTGATGTCATTGGATTTTACGCCTCGAATTCTACAGGAAATGCCAATAATTTTTTTCTAAATGATCATGATTCTTCTCATGACACATATCCGATTGATAGACGTGCAGAAAACAATGACGTCATTTTTTTAATTAGATCTTTAAAAGTTATTCGATGCCTGTTTAATTAACTGTCAAACTATCAAGAATGATTTCACAGGTTGGGTCATTACTATGCTCAGCTACACAGGAAACACCCGAGGAAATACACCGGACGATACAGCGACTGAAACGTTGTGCTATTAACTACCACAAAAAAGATGAGGATAACAACTCAAAAAATCCAGATTATTCACATCAAGCCTCATCTGAAAAGATACCGACAAATAATAATAATTAGGGACGATAAACAATCAAGACCTTTGATTTGTGGTGCGTGGTGTTATGATTAAAGTCGTAGGAAATGGATTCGTCGACCCAAGGTTGTGAAATTGATTCGTCCAATTTCTTTCTTCCACTGCCAACCTTCTCGTCCGCAACAATCTTCTAGCAGTCCTCCGTACCCGCACATCCACTGCTTTTTAGCCTCTCTCGCCCTTCTCTGTTGTCTTTCGCACGGCGATCTGAGTGAAAAGTACATACGTGCAAATTAACTATGGCCACGTCTTGTTGTATACCCTTTTCTTACTTCTTACTTCTGGTCGTATTTTCTTCTGGCCGACTTTGCTATTTCTTCATCAATCTTGGTCTGGTCTCTTCTAAGGTCTGGACTTTCTTGGGGACTTCGGGTCTGGTTTCTGTTAGGGATTTCTCCTTATCAGAAGCCCTGTGTCATTGTTAGTTTTTAGGTAATAAACACAAGACTTCGATTTACTTTGATGTTACTTTATTTTCAATCCTCAAACCAGGCATCTGCGCAGGTGAGACTTACATCCTACGAGCTCGGCTCCTACTTGCTAACTGACTGAAACTTACTTACTATCTAAACCGGAAGAGAGGGTCCTCTCTACCGGTTCTCACGGTATCCACCGGAAGGTTAGGACTGAGGTCAAGCCTTGTCACTCATCCTTCAAGGCCGTGGGCTGTAGCTTATAACGGCCATTTTGATTTCTACACTATTGCCATAAATATTAGGTGTCTAATAATTATGTAACAGTCTCTTTGCTTTGAAATCATACGTATTCAAATTGTACTGCCAAAGCAGCCATATTTGCGCCCGCTTTGCCCCACGGACAGAATCCCCCCTCTCTCTCTCTCTCTCTCTCTCTCTCTCTTCTCTCTCTCTCTCTCTCTCTCTCTCAATACAATCCTGGATGAGTCTGTTTGCATTTCATATAGCGCTAATACTCTTAGAGAATGAATCTATCCAACTACCCTTCCTTCAGCTATGGCTAAGTAGTAGGACAGACTGAGCTCTTTAACCTTGGCTTGGTAAGCAGTATATGAGAAGGAAAACTCTGAATTCAAACCTGTTAAACCCTGCATAAGAAATTGACCTTGTGCCACACCCTGTTCGTGTGGAGGGGTTGATAAATATATAAACGATTAACGCCTGAATATTTTGGATTGAATAGACTTTCACAAAGAAATAAATGTGCCCAAACATAAAAAAGGAAAAGTAAAAAAAAATATATATTAAAGCTAAAAGAAATTGAAATCAAAATTGGATTTTCTTTAATAATCATTACCAACTAATTCTATAGAAATTTGTCGAAAATAATGATTGGTCGATGCAAGGTGCGTGGATTATCGATTTTCACAAGTTGTGCGTGGGGGAGGGGGTAATCGATAATTGATTAGGAGGAGAATTGCTGTCTATGCAGGAAATCAGCAAAGAAATAGTTAATTTTACCTACACCAATAATATTTTATTTTCTAAGTTAATATTGTATTTTTACACATTTTAATAGCACGCAAACACTCATGTGTATTTATCTATCTATCCATCTATCTATCTCTCTCTCTCTCTATATATATATATATATATATATATATATATATATATGTGTGTGTGTGTGTGTGTGTGTGTATGTGTGTCTGTATGTGTTTCTGTATGTGTTTCTGTGTGTGTGTACATAAAGATACAAAAATATGTAATGTATATGTATGACCGTAGTACTTTTTTTACACAGCTTTATATATATATATATATATATATGTGTGTGTGTGTGTGTGTGTGTGTGTGGTGTGTTGTGTGTGTGTGTGTTTATATATATATATATATATTGAAAGGAAAATGGTTGATTTTTTATTAACTGAACGAATCAAAATATTGACTTCGTCGGAAAAGAAGGAAGAGGAGACAACCATGTTCTTGACATTACCTGAAGATACTGCAGTAATGCGGTTGAAATAAATTATTGTAATGAAGCAAATTTAAAGTTTTTTCTTTCATATCTTGCTCTGTCCGTCCACTCACTGGTACTAAGCACATTGAGGTCTCATTACTGTTTACCTGCACCAGCTTGGTTAAACCACACATGGAAATTTCATAACTACAGAAATATATATATATATATATAATATATATATATATATATATATATATATATATATATATATATATAATAAGTATCCACAGACACGTGTTTCGAAGTATGTCTTCTCATCAGTGTGGTTATACATTTTAACAGCTAACCCTGGCCGGGTTTGAGACCCGAATGAACTTTCGTTCGCCAATCCTCTTACCCGTACGGCCAGAAGCAGCTGTCAAATATAGGAGAATATTTAATCGCTACATTTCTAAGCGGAAATGAATTCATTAGAGACCTCAAACATTTGTAAACAAAGCGAGGTTTAGCTACACGCCAGTTTTCGGTGAATCCGCAATTAAATCCCTTTTTAAAGTGCTCGACCAAAGTGGGAGCATATATATATATATATATATATATATATATATAATATATTATATATACAATATATGCGTCTATGTCTTTGTGAATGTATGTGTGTAAGTTAATGTACCGTTGACATGGCGATCTATTTTTACTAAATACCAAGTTCAATCCTCGCTTGATACCGCGTACTTGCGACCTTGTGCCATATCCTCTCGATGTCGAAGTAAAGTTTATTAGAT
>JALAJA010000485.1:0-7500 GCA_023376005.1 Doryteuthis pealeii | reverse complement strand
ATTGTTATTATTATTATATATTTATTAGTATTATTGTTATTGTATTATAATTTTTATTATTATTAAATTGTTGTTGTTATTATTATGATTATTCCGATGACAATTGTGTGCTAGTGAATGTTTATGCAAATAGTGTTAGTGTGGTTATAATTATGTGAAAATAATTATTGGTTAATAAGGATGTATGTTTTTGATTATTATCTTTATCAGTAGTTAAATTGTAATTGTTTCAATAGGGAGTATAAATGTGTGGGGGGTTTTAAAGGGAAATATTGTTATATATATTATTATCAAAATATATTATTATTGTTGAAAAATGTTGGTTAAATAGGTAAAGTGTGATAATCTGTTGTGTGTTGAGATCAAATGGAAATTATCATGTTACTAAATAAGTGTGTGATCTAAGAAAATTGTTGGTGGTCATTCAGTAATAAAAGAGGAACCTGGTTTGTGTCTTAGGTAGACCATAGATTTGTGGGATTGTGGGGTGGTATTCGATTATGAGGACCAAGATTTGTTTGCATGTTTAACTAATTTTTTGTACGATTTTGTTAAAAGAATTTGTGTTTTTGTGTGATTGTTTGTAGGGTGATTTGTTCATAGGTGTTTTGGTCAGACAGTAGTTCTAGCATTTGTCGTTGTAGTTAGTGGAGTTCATGATGACAACGCCTCCACCTTTGTCTGAAGATGTGATGAGAATTTCTTGATTGTTTTGACAGGTTTTTTTAGGGCCGTGATGTATCTACGGGGGAGAACTGGGTCATCGGTGTCACAAGTGTGGATGCTGTGATTAATCCCTGTATGAAACCTTTTTGGAAATCCGAATCACTGTGTCTGTAATTTATATTTATTAATTTGGTTAGGTTGTGTTGTTTAACCCAGTAGCGAATTTGAGGCCGAATTGGAGGGCTTCATATTCTACAGGTTTGAGTTCGGTGTCAGATATGTTGTGGATAAGATTGGATCTGCCAATCTCTTTCCATGTGCTATTATTGCAAAGGGAACGTAATTTATCTTTTAGTTTGGAAATGTGTGAGTTGTTGATTGAAGTGATTTCCGTGCGCAGAGTCTCCGCTGTGACATGCCTCGATTTTTCCGTAGATATGTGCCTAAATGTTTGGCTTTTTCAAAAGTTGAATTTTCAGAGAAAGTTAAATCTTCTATGGAATATTCTAGGAAATTTTGTATATAATTAGGAAAGGAGTGGTGGGAATGTCTGAAAGCTTTTGGAATGCTGTTTGGAATAACCTTTTCCCGTAGGCAGTTGGTGAGAAAAATCCTCCTATTTTTAGGGAGTTTGCGGAGATGAGTAGCTTCTTGTATTTCCGGATTAGAGTGCGGATGTCCAAAGTTGTTAGTTTATCCATGTTTGTCGTATAACTGTTAGTTAATCCTTGTTCGCCGTGTGTGTTTTTTCAAAGACAGGATGTGAAGAAAGGAAGTGAATCCGACGGTATGTAATATATCAAGAAAAATGAAAAAACACAGGTTTAAATGGGTTAAGTGGTGAGTTTATTGGCCGACGCTGCAGTGTTTCGATCTATTGATTAGATCATCTTCAGGGCATTAGATAAGAAATTATTTATCACAGAATAATGAGAAAAGCGAGTGGTAATCCTTGTCATTCAGTCTGTTTAAAAATGTTTTTGAAGTTTGAAAAAAGAAGACGGTTTTGAAATATGACATCAAATATTCTATTTTATGGCGTGAGTATGTGGCGCTGTAAGTGTGTGTATTGAAAGGAAACATTGTGCATTTTTTTAGGTATGTGGTTGTGTGTGTGTGTGTGTGTATGAATTTTTTCTGTTGCGATAAACGACAGCGGAAGTGAAACTCAAGGTTGTGTGTGTGTGTGTGTGTGTATTGGTAAGAGGTAGGGGAGGTGTGTGTGTGTATATTGGTAAGAGGTAGGGGAGAGATGTCATGAAAAGATATATATATTATATATATATATATATATATATATATATATATATTAAATGGGTGGTGCTCCTAACGGTTAGAGCTCTCTGAACGGAATTTAGTTAACGGTTACGGTCTACACTTAAAATAACAAGGGTTTCCTCTTAAACGGGTTTGAGGTCTCTGGCGGACTTGAAATATACACCTATGTATGTATTTAACAGTTAAGAACTATGACTGATGATAAATCTACAGACAAGTATTGAATCTTAGAAGTTACCGCCTCTATATATATATCATAAGTACAATACACTTAAGGGGCGATTGTTACCATTTTTTTTCAAAGCACTGTTACTAGCCACTTATCATCAAGACAACGGACCTATAAAAAATTATGTCGTTTGACGGGTGCGTTTGTCTTGATAATAAGTCGTAGTACACTTTTTTATTTGAAATAAACGAAATCCTTCTATTTTTATTAGTTCATGTTATTTTTGAAGTTCGAGTACAACCTTTGACAAATGCTAACTATAAAGCAAATCATGAAAAGTAAAAGCAAATAATATTAAAAAAAACTGATACATAAGCAAAATTAACATCACCTGTACTTTTAGTGTACACACAAGTGAGAGTATGAAAAGGCTTCCTTCTAAACTAGAAAGACAAAATTGCATCTAACTTTGCTCACTCCAGCCATGGTTAAATAGTAAGTCAAACTATTGTCTTCAACCTTGGTATGGCGACTGGTCTAGCAAAAGGAAAACACCCAATGCTAACCTGTTAAACTACACTAAAAAAATTGGACTTGTGTCGTATCATACTCGTGTGGAGGGGTTGGGTAAATACATCCCCCGACCTTGTGTCATAATTAAACTAGTATTTCTAGTTAAGATAGTTTGTTTCTCAACGTCACACAAACATATATATTGAACAAATGATACATTATGGATTGTACTATGTAATACAAATATTATTCCTGGATAGTATGTGTTATTATTTAAATGCTTAATTTCAAACGTATAGAGATTATTCCTTCAAAATTTGCTTTTCTGCCTCATATAACACTACGTAGCACAATTTTTATCCTGCATTGTGTCTGTTATTTCGTAATTCTGGTTACGATTCTGCTCACCATTTTAGGCGTTTAATTCTCTTATTGGTAAATTCAATGATATAAAAGGTCTCATTAGCATAGCGTAGCTTTGTGTATTCTTTGAAATCCTTGATAGAACAAAAGAGTGACTTCTTGTAGCAGAGAATCAAGTTGTATTCTTTGAATCAGAAAAACCCGAGAGTAACTGATTTAAGAGCAATTTCAAAAGATCTTAAATACTCAAATACGTTTCTGTGCTTGTTTCTGATTGTCCCATTTTTACCGGAAATGTCTGCCACTGCTATCTGGGAAAGTCCATAAATATGAGTGAGAATTTTACGTTTAAATTTACAATGATTATGTTGTAAAAGTATAGAAAATTTCCATTATTCCCTAAAAACTTCGCTTTTGTGTCTTAAATCAATTTCTTATGTACAAACAACCAAAGTTTTACATTTTCATTTGCATCTTAAGATATGATTAGGAAAACTCATGAACTTATGCTAAAAATACATACAAAAATGAACAAACTGTTTAGAATTGGGTAGGGAGTTCATGTCTTTTAAAAACAAAAGAGACATCTCAGCTATCGAAAGCAAACTCCTAAACTCGGTAGAACAATTTAGGTACTTAGGTAGTAATATCTCATCCACAGAAAACGATGTTAATGCACACATAGGAAAGACATGGTCAGCTATAAATAGATTATCAGTCATATGAAAATCCAAACTCACAGACATGTTAAAGAGACAATTCTTCAGGCCGTTGTCGTGTCAGTACTGCTGTATGGCTGCACCACCTGGTCCCTAAAGAAGCGACTAGAGAATAAACTAGATGGGAACTGCACAAGAATGCTGCGTGTGATCCTGAACAAGACGTGGAAACAACATCCCAACGAGAAAACAGCTGTACGGCCACCTGCCACATATCACCCAAACCATCCAAGTAAGACGGACAATACACGCAGGACACTGCTGGAGAAGCAAGGACGAACTTATAAGTGACGTTCTCCTGAGGAAGTCAGCATATGGGCACGCCAGTGTGGGCCGACCAGCAAAGACGTACATTGACCAGCTCTGAGGATACAGGATTCTGCATAGGGGACCTTCTGAGAATGATGAGTGATAGGGACGGATGGAGAGAGATTGTCATGGATGTCCGTGCTAATAGCGTGACATGATGATGATGATGAAACTTTAATATATTTCACATTATCAAAAATACACCCTAAATGTACATATGACCAAATTTTCAGTGAAATCATCCCAGAATCATTAGATGTTTCCGGTCTTACAAAATCATACACCCACACATAGGTGTCCCAGATGGTGTCCACCTAGCGGAGAACCTGCGAAACCTCTAAATAAATTTATCTCCGGGTTCTCTCCTTCCCATAAGAAAGGATGAATCAAAAGAGATGGTTTTCCCCCATCACCCGGAGAAGTTGATGCTGGAATATCTTTATACATAAGGTGTGCTAAAGTCTACCACTTAAACATAGACTCTGCGTGGGTGCGTGGATGCGTAGATTAAAGCCAGACAATCAACAGCTCGAATACGTGGTTAGTTAGACTTTCAAAGTCTATTTTTTATTAACTGACAAAGGAATCCCAATAGAACACTGCGTATTTTGATTTAGATTTTCAAGATGTATTCAAATCAATTCTAAATATATGTTTTAATGAAAACAAAAAGAAGTCCTACAAACAAAATTTATCTAGTTGATTTGATTGAAATTAAAACGAAATCAAATTAATTCGACTATTTAAAAAAAAATCTTCAGGATAAAGAAAATACTACTACTACTACTAAATAATAATAATAATAATAATAATAATAATAATAATAATAATAATAATAATAATAATAAGAAGAAGAAGAAGAAGAAGAAGAAGAAGAAGAAGAAGAAGAAGAAGAAGAAGAAGAAGAAGAGATAACTATATACATTCAATATATTAATACACTTGTATCTCTGTTGGTCACCTTAGATACATTATGGAACATTCAGTTTTTGTTGTGAGGAAAAAAAGAGAAGGTTAAGGCAAGAATGAGGGCGCAATGCTTATCCCTCGTATTATCTGTTTCAATGGAGTGAAAGGAAGAAAGTGAGAAAAAGATTGAAAAAATATCAGACATGAATGCATGTTTTTACATCTTGTGATTTAAATACAAGATGTGAAAACATACATTTTCTAAATATATTTTTCATGAAAACGAAAAAAAAAAAGAAGTCATGCGAATAAAAATTATGTAGTTGATTTGATTGAAATCAAAGTTAAATCAAATTAATCAGACTCTTTAAAAACACCTTCAGGATTTTTTTTTTTAAACTAATGATGCTACTACTACTAACACTACTACAAATAATAATGCTATTACTACTACTAAGAGGTTAAATACATAAGGAAAAAAATTAGAGAAAGTTTTTAAAGCGAGACATTCAGCTGATCTTCATTCATCCGAAAAACTTAAGATCAGATTTTTTTTCTGGATGAATAAAAAATCTGAATAATTAAATTTCACATCAAAAACGAAAATTCAAATGTCTGAATATAAAACATATCCATCTTTGATCTATGACTAATGTAACGTGAAGACAATTCGGAATTAACAAAACCTTTTGTAATTATAAGATTGATGACTATTTACTCAGCTTCATCATCATCATGTCGCCCAGTTAGCACGGATGACAATATCTCGCCAACCTTCTCTATCATTCATTGTCCCCGGGAGGTCCTCTGCGCAGCATCCAGTATAATCACAGAGCTGCTCAATGTATGTCCTTGTAGGGCGGTCCACATTAGCATGTCCATGTGCTGGTTTCCACATGCGAACGTCGCTAATATATTCGTCTTTCCTTCTCCAGCAGTGTTCAGCATGTCTTGTTCGTCTCACTCGGATGGTTTGTGAGATAGGGAGCAAGTTGCCGTACAGCTGCTTCCTTGTGGGGTGTTGTTTCCACGACTTATTCAAGATTGCACCTAGCATTCTTGTGCTGCCCATCTAGCTTATTCTCCCGGTGCCTCGTTAGGATCCAAGTGGTGCAGCCATACAGCAGCACTGACACATCAACAGCTTGGAAGAATTGTCGTTTAGCTTGTCCGTGAGATCGGATTTCCATATGAATGACTATTTATAGCCGACTATGCCTTCCCTATTCGTGCATTAAATCGATTTCTGTAGATGAGATAATACTACTTAGGTATGTGAATGTTCTACTGGTTTTAGAAGCTTATCGTCGAAGTGTGGAGATGTCTCCTTTCTTTTAAAGCATATGAACTCAGTCTTATCGGAGTTCACTTAGAGGCCGATGTTCTTTTGCTGCCTTTTCCTGGATATGTAGTAGTATGTCGGCTTGTGCTGATGTATTTTCAAGAAGTGCTAGGTCATCAGCGTAGTTTGCATCTGTGATAGACTGTGTGAGATATCACCTGCTTCTTTCTATTTTTAAGTATGGGGGTGTGTAGAAAAAATAGAAAATCACGAAGTGTTTAAAAAGATCAACTCATTCTTGATGGTAATGTTGACGATATAACGTTTCGGTTTTTGCAACCTTCATGACACGTGGTGACATCTGTGTAGATGGTGGGAGACTTTCGGAATATGAGAAGTGCTTGTCATATACGAAGAAGGGGTGGGGGTAATCAGTGTAGATTTCTGGATGCATTTAAGACCTTGTAGGGATGTGGGCGGAGCTAAGTTGATAGGCTGGTAAAACTGAAAGGTTGTGAGAGAATGTAGGTCATGTGTTGACCGCATGATGCGTGCGCACAAGGTTATTAAGTGAGGAGTTCCCGGAGTGAGACTGTGTGATGAGAATGATATCTAAATACAGATGAGTTTCATACGTTTTAAAACCTGAGCAAAATATATTTAGATATTTATTGGAGTAAAAAGAATTAAAATACAGAAACTTTGTTTGTTTTAATCTTTTAGATCTCCAATCTATCAGAAATTTACAATAAATAGATGGCGAAGGTCGGTTATAGATTTTAAATCAGAAAAGAAATGGAATGGAACGAAAGAAGAAGGGAAAGAAAGAAAGAAATGAAGGAAGAAAGAGAGAGGGGAGTTAAATCAAAATGATTATATTTTCTAGTTATTGAAATATTTTTGCAATAGTTCTAAATTATACATTTCAAACATTCTAATCTACATATTGATACTGGTGTTCCCCCCAAAATACGACCGTTATCATCTTGCAACACGCTCTAGTTAAAGTCCAGACCGTCCAAATCGTACAAGATGAAATGCAAAAAATGTAAATTCTGATTATCTAGTGTCGTTTATCCATCGAATTCTTATTTCGTATGAGTGTCGTCACCTTCGCTAAATAATGGACCATTCCGTTTTTATTTAAAAAAAAGAAAGGAAGAAAAGGGACATGCTACAAAGAAAAATATAATAAGAAAGGGAGAAAGAAAACCAAAAATGTTTCCCTAATATGCAATATACATAATATATATACTACAAAGAAGCATACGTCGACCCCATAACAACATATA
>JALAJA010000484.1:0-31360 GCA_023376005.1 Doryteuthis pealeii | reverse complement strand
ATTATATATAAACAATAATATAATATATATAATATATATATATATAATTAAATTATAAACAAATTTATGTATAATATAACATAATATACATAATAGCACCTGCTCCCTCACCTAAAGAGGGGCAGGCTGCGTTTTATGCTTGGTGCTAAGGTGTCCAAAAGGGGAAAGTTGAATAGATCAGGGACTTTTTTGCAACTGACACCAAAAAGGGGTGTCCTGGGTATGACACTTAACTGTATCTGGTGGTGAGACTTTAGGTCTTGAGACATGAGGAGAGTAGAGAACACTTCATTTGCCATTACTCCAAAATATGCTTAAAAATAATTTGTATTTGATAGTACTGTGCGCAAACAAAAACATCTCTTAAAGAACAACTATGTGTAAAATATGTACAGTGAACATGATTCCCTAACCTCTAGCATAAAATAAACCTAGATGGGTTGATATGCCATTAAAATCAATTAATCAAAATTTGATGTGAGGTTCCAATTCTGAAGTTCTGTGGAGTGTGGAGTACCCCTTCGTTGCCATTACTTCCATTGTCCACTCTGACCCGGAAGTGTTAGTACCTGTTAGGGTCCCATCTACGGTTTAAATAGATCAAAAGATTAGTTTTTTTAAATGTGTTTAAATAAAATAAAATTTGACGACTAAATAAAAATGAATAAAATAAAAATGTCTTTGGCATAAAATAACCCAGCAAAGGTTGACATGCCATAAAACCCAACCAACCAACCAACCAACTAATCAATTAAAATTTACTTCAATAAATTATTTTTAGCTATTTACACAATGCTGCTAGATTGTGAGTATGAGGCACTGTTATATACTCTACCTATAAACATTAATGGGTATGTCCCAATCCCTATAGATACAGAAGTATTATGCTGACTGAGTAGTCTTATACCACTAGCAGTGGTTTACCTTGCTTCACACCGCTGGCGAGTATTGTATTTGTTAATGTTATAAAGATTCATTTAATTTCCAACCTCCGCTTGATATTTTCTCATTTAGTAACCTTTGTTAGGTTACAACAGGCACCCAGTGAAAACTGAACTCAACTACTCACTAATAACGATACATGGGATCAGCTTGTTGATCAGTCTACCATGACAGAGTTTCCTGAATAACGTTTGTTTTTTATATTATTAACATAAAAAACAGAACATTTTCTTCTGTTTTAACAACAGTAACACTAATACCTTTGGGAAGATATTCATTAAAAATGAAAAAATAAAAACAAATAAAACCTTTAAATCAAAAAAATTCAGTTGGTATCATTGGATTTACCTGAAATATATTTTAAAACTTTATGCCATGAAAATACTTTATAAGTCTATTTTTGGGAACAGCAGCTAAGAAAAAATAAATCACTATGATTGGTCAATTGCTTCGTGATGTCACACATTTGAACAATGGTTCATGACAGGTTTTTTAGGTTTCCACGCAAATGAAAACTGAAAAGACAAGTAGGTAAATATCCCTCAATATATCAAATGTTTGTTCATAAATTCCTGTACAATGTCTCCAGAAGTATTCAGTCGATCCAATATATCTATAGACGGCCACAGAGATATTAGTTGAACTTTGATAAAAAATATTCACTTTATAATGTTCAATCTATTCATTGTTGAATAGGTGCATTGAAAGAAGGAGAGAAAATATTGAAAATAAATATTACTGTGTAAAATAATGCTTTTTTAATTGTTAAGCTATGGACTTATGATTGGGATTTCCCCAATATTGTTAAAATTTTTTGTCTTAGTTGCAATGCGTGGGAAAGTAATAAATAGATATATGTAACAAACAATTAAAGGGAGGTAGTAAAAAAAATTTATTTAAAAATTTTTAAAACAATTACCAAAGTAAGGGAATTGTCCAATTTTAATTAAATTTCAGCATATGGCCGGTTTAGCTCAGTCGGTAGAGTGTCCGACTAGGAACCACAAGGTTCCTGGTTCAATATTGGCCTCGCCAACTCAGCATATGAGTAGCACAGGGACTTGTGTGGTAAAGTAAGGAGCCAATGGTAGAGATGTTGCGCTCCACCTCAGATGAAAAAACAATCTCCTTGGTCTAGTGCTAGTGAAAAAGGGATAGACTCCCTTGCTGTTGGCTAATACCGACTTTAGACCACCCCAACAACTTTACTTTATTACTTATTCATTAGTGGCTTCATTTTATAGTGAATAGCTTATTATTTTATTTTTAAATTGAAGAAAATTTTTTTTAAATCAATTATGATTGTAGGTCATTTGAATAAAAAAAAAATTCCACTCCCAAAATTTTTACATTTCTGAAAGATCAAATCCAAAGATTGCATGAAAAAATTTAAGAAATGAATTATAAATTTCAACCACCGTAAAATTTATTTGACATTTGATAATGAAATTTATTGTGTACAGTGCTCAGGTGCACCACAACTCATCAAAGTCTCATGTCAAGTACAACAGATATGTATTAGTGTAAGGAACATGAACAGTTTACAGTAGTAATATGCATGTATGTGTGCGTGTGTGTGCATATGTATGTGGAGAGTGGCATCAGGTACAGTGTCGGCGGACTACAGGAAGCATGGAGGCTTTGAAAGACTCAGTGCTTCAGCAGTTTCTTAAGACTCAAGAAATAATTTTTGCAGCATGTTTTCTCTTTTAGTAGTTTAAAAAACAATATTTTTCTCTGAATTGATGCAAAAAAGTCTCCTCTCTGATTCAATTGGCCTGTTTTTTATTCACTTCAAAATTAAAGTGACTTTAAATATCTAGAACGTTCCATGTTGTACAAAATATTAAGATTGATTTAATCTATCCAAAAATGTATGAATAAAAATGCGCAATTTTGTGCAACATTAGTATTATCTGCGTTATTCGGACTATTGTCTCCATCTTCATTGTTATTTGTACAACGTTTCGCCGATATGCCCTCGGCCTTCTCAGGTATTTCTTGTCAGACTCGGAACTACCTGAAGAAGGCTGGAGGCATATCGGCCGAAACGTTGTACAAATAACAATGAAGATGGGATATAGCCGAATAACGCAGATAATACTAATCATCAAGCCTCATCTCAAACATTCAGAGAAATTTGTTGCAACATATTTTCCAAATTTTTATATATCCAAAATCTATTAATAATGGAGATTCGGTCTCTATTATTTGTAACAAAAACTACGTCACTGCTTACATCACAATTACCAAAGTCATCAATACATAGAATTAAAAAAAAGTCGTCGGGCAGCCAATGTCAATATCAGCCAAACAGCGAGGGAGTCTATCCCCTTTTCACTAGCACTAGACCAATGAGATTATTTTTAGCATCTGAGGTGGAGCGCACCTACCATCAGCTCCTCACTTTACCACACAGATCCCTGTGCTACTCATATGCTTAGTTGGCAAGGGCAGGTATCAAACCAAGAACCTTGCGATTCCTAGCCGAACACTCTAACGACTGAGCTAAACTGGCCATTTAAAGGGTAATGCTTACAGCACCTGGTATTACCAAGTGGTCACCCATCCAAGTTGTGACCAGGCTCAATGCTGCTTAACTTTGGTGATCGGACGAGAACCGGTGTTAAAGAACAATTATTACTAATAAAATAAATAAAAGTAATTCCTTATAATTCAACGTTTGAATCCTTTACATTATAATGAATAAACTATATATTATTTAAATAGATAAACTATATAAACTATGAAATTAATTAAAAAAATTGTATTACTTTAAATGGAAAAAATTATTTTGAAATTTGTAATCAATTTGAAAAATTATTTTTAATTTCCTTACTTTTTCAGTAACAATGATTTAACTAAAAGTTTACAAATAAATAAATACTTACGATTTTGTGTAAAATTTAAGTGTAAAATATTCAAAATAATTATTTAATTAATGATTAAGAGATGTGTGCAACATTTTATTTGAGGAGGACAGAACTAAGTTTCATTTCAAATTGTCTTATTTTTTACTCCTTTTATAGATCTGATAATTTTACTTGTGATACAAACTCTCTGACATTGAATTTTTAACTCCCACCATCCTCAAACAATCTTTCAAAGATAAATTTTTATAGGGCGTTTTTTTTTTTTTTTTTGCTAGTCATTACTAATGATTGTTCTTTTCGTTTACACATAATCTACAGTGTGTTTTAAGTTACTCCCTTTTTTTACTTCAAAATATCAGGATTTTCACTCTGGTGACAACATCAACTGTTTTAGAGCGTGTGTCCTTGTTATGTTGCTACTTTTCTTATGTTTTTTGGCTATACAGTGTAAATTTCATAGATGAAATTTTACACATGTAGGTCTTCATATAATTTTGTCCCAGTTTAGGTTTTTTATTTTTTTTTCAGATGATAAACAGAAGAAAAAAAAATGAGTTATCTCACCCTGATTTTTACATACTTAGTATCAAATAAATATGAAAAACAAGAGTCGTTATGATGATTTATTAATATTTGAAAATTATTGTTGATGTTTAAAATGTTTTTATTATTAGATATATATAAAATATATATCTATAATTAGATATACTAGCAAATATATGCACTATCCAGGTGCAAGTATTTAAGTTTTAATGTAATAAAATATTATATTAAATTAGAAAGGCTAATGAAACTAAATAAGAATGCAGATAAAAAGATTTGAAACAGGGTGGGGGTATAATCGAAAAATAGAACTGAAACTTATTCTTCCATCACTCCCGTCTTTCATTGCTAAATTTTCCTAGTTAAAATAGGAAGTAAAGAATGAAATTACAATTATTTCTTCTTGTTAATGGATTTTTTTAAAGATTTTTCCCTGAGATTTTTGCTCATATTCATTAAGATAAAACAAAACAATTAGAAATCAATAATACCAAGCAAATACTTATTAAAATCAAATTTTTAATATCAATATGCAAATTAGCCTTCCCGTTCACACTGTAAACCGCTATTTTGTTGTATATATAAATACAATTGCATGTTATTAGTATGTAAACCCGCCCTCAGGTAGGGGTCCAGTGGCTTCAGCCCTGGATCTTTACAAGTTAATAGCGTCGATCCCAGGGGGCTATCCCCCCAGGCAATACCTGCCCCTTGATTTAAAGGGGCAGGCTGGGTTTATTGCCCAGCACCTGAGGCGCCCCACTTGAGGGGGAATGCCGACGGGATTGACGCAATTTTTTCCACCTACCACCCATGAGCTTTGGCTTTGGGTGGGCCCACATAAAAATGTCCTTGTGTCACACCCTCATAGGTGGGATGAGAGGCAGATACCTTGGGTGGGGTGTCCAGTGGCTTCGGCCCTGGACCATAGCTACAATTAACAGCATTGATCCTAGGGGGCCATCCCCCCAGGCGACACCTGCCCCATCGATTTAAAGGGCAGGGCTGGGTTTATTGCCCAGTGAATGCAGAGGGGATCAATGCAATTTTTCACCCACCACGCATGAGCTTCGGTTTGTGGTGGTCCCACGTTAATAGGGCCTTGTGCCTGACCCGTACAAGTGGAGTATGAGGTAAATACCTAGTATGTAGATCTGTCCCTCGGGGTGAGGGTCCAGTGGCCCTAGACTGTGGCTACAATTAACAGCGTTGATCCCAGGGGCTATACCCCCGGTAACACCTGCCCGCTCGATTTAAAGGTGCAGGGCTGGATATTATAATAGGGCCTTGTGCCTAACCCGTACACGTGGGGTACATGGTAAATATAGTATGTAGATAGGACCAACAGTATTGATAATGTAAAACAAATTTATTAATAATTGAAGTTTAAATAAAAATAAAAAATCATGGAGAATATGACGTAAATACCAAAGGGAATTGTGACTTGAGTAGTGATATAGTTCAGTTACAGACGGATAAACACACAATCTCTATTATAATAAGATTTGAAAATTATTGTTTATGTTTAAAATATTTTTATTATTAGATATATATTAAATATATATCTATAATTAGATATATATCAAATATGTATTACAATCTTCATTGGGACATTCGAATATCCCTGTTGATGTTGACATGTTTGTTAATCGAGTGACATGAGAAAGAGAACATTTATACGTTTGAATTTCATCATGATAACATTTTTTAAAAACCAAGAGTTCCTGTTTGAAAAAATGGGAGTTTCAATATATATATTACCAACCCCTCCACCGAGTAGCATGTGAAACAAGTCAATTTCTTAAGAGTTTAATAGGTTTGAATTCAGTGTTTTCTTCTCCTAGACTTGTTGCCTAACCAAGGTTACAGAGTCCAGTCTGGCCTACGATTTACCCATAGCTGGAGGGAGAATAGTTGGGTGCATACCTTTCCCAAGAATATAGCTTTAACCTTAGTTATGGCAACCAGTCTTGAAGAAGGAAAACTCCTCCTCCTCGTCCTATCACCTTCCTATACTATTGGGAAAGGTATGCACCTAACTGTTCTCCCTCCAGCTATGGGTAAATAGTAGGGCAGATTGGACTCTATAACTTTGGTTAGGCAACCAGTCTAAGAGAAGGAAAACTCCTCCTCCTATCACCTTCCTTCCTCTATATCACTCTCATCTCTCACCATATTTTTGTACCTTATAGGTTTTTATAACTTTTCTACTTTATATTAAAATTGTTACTTTTAAAACTTCTGCATTATAATACATTTTAGGTATTGTAAAGTTATTTTTTTAGTAACTTTTATTATTTAAAGTTAATGTATTTTGTAGGGATTAAAAAATCGAAAATAAAAATAAAATTTAAAAAAACAAAAAACTCCCATGGAGCCTTTCACCGGAAGAACACTCTGCACATGTCCGACAAAAAGGACTGACTCCCTACCCCCAAAAGGATACCTCGGCCATTTGGATTTAGGCCACAACTGAGTGTAGTCACTTCCTCTCCAGAGGATATCCCCTTGCCACTGCCGACTATGACCGAGTCAATAAAGCCTTAAGTCATAAAGCCACCTTTTGCCTTTGTCTCTTTCCTTTCATGTTCTTTGAATGCCTTCTTTTCAGCGTGCCCACCAAAAAGAGATGGGGTTAAAAGAAAACCTGAGGAACACACAACCAAGAATATTCAGATACCTATATTTAACCTTAAAGCACCCAAAACCACTTATACCCAAAAACTCATTTAAACCCATAACTACCTATACCCCATAATTACTTAAAACCCATAATTTAAAGCAATTATTTTTTTATCTATAACATTAATATTTTAAAACTTTTTAACATTTATAATGTTTCTTTGAAAAAGAAACCCCAGGATAAGCTTTAATCTATAAGAAGATTTTTCCTTTCAAATTATAACCAAGCCTAACTTGGTGAAACATTTCACGTACCTAGGTAGTAATATCTCATCAACAGAAATCAACGTTAATGCACACATAGAAAAGGCATGGGCTGCTTTAAACAAATTGTCAGTGATATGGAAATCTGTGACGAGACTGAAAGTCAGCCCTATGAACAAGCGGATTCCCAGCCCCCACAAACAAAGCGCGTCAGGATATGTTTGGCCTGTGTGAGGGGGAAGAGTGTGGCGAGCGGCTACGGATACTCGAACTCGCTACCTCCTTGTAGCTGAGGTGTTGTTAGTAGAAACCCAAATAAAGTATATCCAAATTTGCATAAGAGCAGAAATAAAGACGGACTGTCACTGACAGGGTGAGTGAGAAAGAAAGTGTTTGCCCGGCAAGTCTAATCTGACGACTGCTATTTGAAGTGAGAGTGGCGTGTTCAGTTGGGAAAGGAATTGCATTTCGTTCAGTTGGGAGAGACTTTCAAAGGATTGATATTACCTTGAATTTTTTGGACCCTTTCAAAAGATCTCACTGACAAGTTAAAGCGAAAATTCTTCCAAGCCGTAGTTGTATCAGTGCTACTGCACAACTGCACTACTTGGACCCTAACGAAGCACCTGGAGAATAAGCTAGATGGGAGCTGCACTAGAATGATGTGTGCAATCTTAAACAAGACGTGGAAACAACACCCCACAAGAAACAGCTGTACGGTCACCTGCCCCATATCACACAAACCATCCATGTGAGGTGAACAAGAAATGCTGGGCACTGCTGGAGAAGCAAGGATGAACTCATAAGTGATGTTCTTCTGTGGAAGGCATCACATGGGCACACCAGAGTAGGTCGTCCAGCAAAGATGTATATAGATCAACTCTGTGCAGATACTGGATGCTGCGCAGAGGAGCTCCCAGGGGCAATGAATGATAGGGATGGCTGGCGAGAGACTGTCATGGATATCCGTGCTGCTAGCATGACATGATGATGATGATTTGTACAAAATATTTGCATTTTCCCCCAATATAATTGAAAACCTGTTAGGCATGTTATATCATACGTATGGTTGCAAGGAAAAAAGACAAACACAGGTTAACGTTTAATATGTGTATTGAATATAATGAATGTAATATGTACAGCCACTTAATGAGTTGGTAAAGAATAATGTGTTGGTCATTGAGGGAGGAGTCGTGATACTACAGCACCCGTGTGCATGTAGGAATGTCGTTGGCGTCACAGTCACAGAGTGTGAGGAATTGATGTATGAAATATGATATCCGGTATCCGGCGTAGAAGCGAGATGAAGGTGCATGTTTCAGATGGCGCCGGGTCGGTCAGTGACTGGCGGTGAGGGAGCTGAAGAAATGGGACAAGGCTGGGCCAGCAATGTCAAGTGTTTACCGACTGCCGTCCTTAGTGCTGGCTGACGAAAATTTGGTGTTTATAAAGGACCAGAATGGATCAGCTTGGATCAGGTTTCATGTCTCCCTTGGTTTGAGCATGAAGGTCGCTGATTAGTTGAAAAATGGCCCTTTCGATGTTATCTTGATAATTTCATCTCAAGGATGCGCAGAGGCATATGCGCAGACCCACATTTTTCATTTAGTAAAAAGATACGGTCCTGTTCACATCCAGTGATGTTCTTGTTAACATTTTGTGTAGTTAGTAAGTGGGTGTTTTGGGTTTTAGGGAATTTTGTGAATTGGGAGATATCTTTATTTGTGTATATAACAGGCATAATCTTATAACGTCATATGTACATAATGTAAATGATAGAAGAACAACTTAACTATATTATATATATTTAATTACGAAATGAAATTAGATACATTAAGGAATAAAAAATGAAGATAAATCAAAGATATTCTTTTCTGACCCAAATGTCGTTGGGCAACGGGCACATGTCTCTGTGCTATGTTTTAATGCTAAATCTGAAAATCAAGTCCGTTTTGTCTCAACACATCACGTTTTCTCAGTACAGGTAATTTCCATTTTGCTTAGAATAGGCCAAAACACCTATTTAACAATGCCAGGTCAAGTAGAACCAGTGTCAAGTAGAACCAACCTTAAACGTTTTCAGGTTAGAATAACTTAGCATAAAAGAAAAAGTACCTGTTGAAATTTAGTAAGGGACATACTTCCGGATACACCGGCTAGCAGCCCTTAGGTCTCACCGGTCAGCAGCAGCAGGCTGCTCCCTTGAGATCATGTGATGATGTTCATAAAAGTGGGCACCTGCTTCCCCCACTCTCTCTTTCACTCCTAACCCCATTGCGGGACACAAGGTAGGTAGTAGCGTTCCTGCTACACTCTATTTCAGCCAGCCACATTTAAGGATAAATTCGGACATAGAATAATAACCCTAGAAGATAATTCTTTGCTCTTCGACCCCACGAGGCTTGTGGATTTAGAGACTTTATCAAACACCCGAGACAGTCGATATATTGCCTACTACACCTCTCGTTAGGATTTAGAAAGCCTTCGGCAATTTCCTAAAATAACTTTGGATACAGCTCTACCCCAAATAACTCTGATACTCAGAAGTCTAGTACAAAGACTTCTCGCATGACTAGCTCTAGCAACCCAACTAAAAAAACAAATTACCAGTAGCTTTATCCGACCTAACCTCAACGAACATTGAATTGAACACTCACCAACCCTTTGCTTTAACGTAATTATATGTACTAGTACAAAATAAAAAACACCCTCCGGAGCGATGTAAAAAATAGATTTTGAAACATATTGCCTAAGGGAGTAAAAAATTCAATGTCAGCGAGTTTGTACCCTAAGTAAGTAAAATCATCAAATTCATTAAAGGATTAAAAAATAAAACAATTTGAAATGTAAAATTTAAATATGTATTAAAATAAAACAAACTATATACCAGTCATGTATTTATTTAAAACTTGTTTTAAAAAACAACGAGGACTGTCTTATGTTGCATGTTCAAATTTTGAGTGTATTTATTCTATGTTATGACGATTTTGGTAATGTGACGTAAGCAGTGACATAATTTTTGTTACAGATTGTGTGTACATTTACCGTGTATTAAACCCTTGTTGTAGCCTATAATATGCCGTCGTACTCTTGTCTTTAAATTTCCCGCCTAACTTGTCACTCTGCTACATCGTTTCCGTAAATGATCTCACCGACACCATAATGGGCCATTTAATTTACATAAATTTTCTTATATCGCAATAACTTAAAGAATGCGTTTTCAGTTCAGAAAACGATTTCAGAAAAATCTTACACAAAATTAAATTACGGCAAACATTTGTGATCAATTTAAAAAAAAATCAAAACAAAGATACAAAGAAATGAAACATAGATTCATTTTTGTCCATCCAAAGGTATAAGTATTCTCTTGTTGAAAACTCTACGGTGGTTTTGAAAAGGTTGATCTCATTTAATGCTACAGTCGAGAATTAGCCATCTGCCTTTGCATCTTTCTTCCATTACCTTGAGATCCTGATGAAACCTCTCTCCCTGTTCATCACCATAAGTCGTCGGAGTGGCCTAAAGTCAGTATCAGCCAATCAGCGAGGGAGTCTATCCCCTTTTCACTAGCGCTAGACCAAGGAGATTGTTTTTGCGTATGAGGTGGAGCGCCACACCTACCATCAGCTCCTTACTTTACCGCACAGATCCCTGTGTTACTCATACGCTGAGTTGGCGAGGGCCGGTATCGAACTAGGAACTTTGTGGTTTGCTAGCCGAACGCTCTACCGACTGAGCTAAACTGATCGAGTTGACTAAACAGAAAGTAAATCTTGATACTGACGTTGCACCTGAGTAGATTAAAGAATATGAAAAACCTTTCCACCATTCCTCTATAGTTCTCTGCCCTTCTTGACCCAAGAAAATTGCGGACAAAATCTACAAATGCTTCCCATGTTTCTTTTTTCTTCATTTGTCATTTCTATCATTTTTCTAATTTAAGAATCGTCAAAAATAACAGGTTTTAGTTTCTCCTCACTGAGGCCTGGAAATGGTGATCTCAAATATCTAAGACAGTCACCTGCTTTGTCAAGAACTTTAACAATTTTTTCATCAGGCCAAATTTAATATCAGTCCAAACTTAATAATTAATCCCATCTCATCAAGTGGTTGCGCTGAAAAGGAAGGAATTCAAGGAACGAAAGGAAAGAGACAAAGACAGAAGGTGGTTTTATGACTTAGGCTTTATTCACCAGTCATAGCCGCCTGTGGCAATGGAATATCTCCCTGGTCACTAGTAGCGACTAGACACAATTAAGGCATGACCTAGAATGACCGGGAGATTATCGTGGGGGTCGAAAGTGGCTCTTTTTTCTCGCACATGCGCAGAGGGTTCTTCCAGTGAAGGCTCATGGGAGTATGTTTTTTTTTTAATTTTAAAAAATTTTGCTTTATTTTAATCTCCACATGTTAATAAGCAGCAGGATGTCAAACAACTCTGTATAAATTTTTGATCAGACAAGATGCTCATCGTGTTGGGGATGGGTAGGAAAGTGACTTTTTGGCTATGCTTGTATGGTGTTTGGTAGCTATTTTAAACTCTGATAAGGAAAATTCTAATCTTGCTAGTCTAAAATACACACACCTAACACATTTAACGATGTTCCTACGTATGCTATACAAAGTCTGCATGGCAATACCAGACCTCCGTAAATTCAAGTGATATGATAAAATCTTAGGACGGTTTCAGGATTAAAGTGAAAACTATTAATAAAAACTAAAATTGCTGTTTTTTTAATGACTTCTAAAAAGCTTCTTGTATGAAATGTAGAAAATAAACAGAAATCACAAAATTTTAACAAGCTAAGCATATTGATGGCACAAGAACATTTTCCAGTGAAATATCTCTCATAAAATCATAAAGAAATTAAGTGTAAATTAAATGACCCCATGGTGTAGGGGAGCAATCTACGGGGAACAATGTAGCATAAAGAAAGATAGGCAATTGTTTCAAATGACAAGAGTACGACGGCATAGGCTACAACAAGGGTTTAATAAATGTTAAATGTGCACAATACATATATACAAATACGTTAGTACAACAACTGGTTAGTGAATGTTCATAGTTCAGTTTCAATGTTCGTTTAGGTCGGAAATAGCTACTGGTAAACAGGTTGTTTTAGGGGTCGTTCAGAGACCGAGGTAGTCTTAGGTAGTTAGTTAATTTGCTAGAGTTTAATCCTACTAGAATAATAGTCTTTGGGACTAGTCTTCGTGTATCAAGGTTCTTTGGGGTAGCTATATCCGAAGGTAGTTATAGCAGCTCTGTCGAAGGCTTCTAAATCTCCTATAAGGGATGCAAACCTTTATCGACCGTCTCGGGTGTTTGATAATAGGATGCCTATTAGCCTAGTTGGGGTCGGTAGGCAGAGAATTACTTTCAAGGGTTCATTATTCTTAATAGTCCTAACTTATCCCCAATGTGGTTAGCTGAATAAGAGTGTAGCAGGATCGCTAGGACCTACCTTGTGTCCCGCAAGGCGTTAGGAGTGAAAGAGAGGGTGATAGTAGTGTGCCCGCTTTTATAAACGTCATCACGTGACCATAAGGGAGCTGCCTGTTGCTGCTGACCGGTGAAACCGGAAGTTTGTCCCCTAAGAGCTGCTAGCCGGTGTAGCCACAAGTATGTCCCTTAATAAATTTCAACAATCAAGCCATTTCAGGTCAGCTTATCTAAACTGAAATAGCTTAGAATTAATTTTGAAAATGTTTTTGGCTCCAATTTCTTTCACTTTCCACAGTTGTTTTCTTTTTTTTTTTTTTATTGTTATCTTGAATTGGATTTTAAAAACGACCCAAAATTTCGACAAAACAGCACCACAGTATCTATATTTATATTAGAGAGCAACAATTCAAGCGTTAAAGTCAAATTTGACAGTACTAGAGTCACATACACCCACCAAAGAAGAAAAATACCAAAATTCAGGGAATTAAATTTCCAGTGTTGATACTGTATTATCATATGCAAATGATGTAATGCTATAAAAGAGTACCACCTCAGTAATAGGAAGTCAGCTGCTACAATTGACTAAGACAACGTCTGTTCCAGAGACTGCTTCACTTCATAACAATATGGCATCGCAGATAGGATTATTAAGCTCCTTAGATGACCCAGAATACGTCGAAACTTAGATTAGATGTTTCGCAGCATTGACTAGGGCAGGGATCACCAAACTTTTTTCACGGTGGGCCGGATAATTGAAAAAATAATGAGCGCGGGACACATTATTATTGTGTTCAATACTTGCTAGACAGAACAAAAGCTCTGAGAAAAAGATGTAAAACAAAATCTATCTTTCCATGTTATATTCATGGATGAGTGGCGTAAGATGCACTAAAACAAATTTAACCAACATATATATTTTCAAAATGTATTGAAATTTTATATTACTACTACGGACTTATGCCAGTGCCTTCTAAGATATCTTAGAGGGCCTTGCTCTTGCCCCTAGGGGACTGTCAGCAGCAGCAGCAGCCATCATCATCACCGTCAGGGGTGATCTCTATAAATAGCCCTGACCATTAGTAATTCTTCTCTTTCTAGTTGTAACCCTTCTGAGGGTCAGTTCGGGGACCGGCACTCACGCGTCCCTCTCTCTCCCCTTGGCGAATCCTTCTGACTACTACTAACAGGTAAGAGCTTTGCTCTATCTCTCCCTACGAACTAGGTTCTGATAGAAAAACCCACGACGGACTTACCAAACCCGGCTTCTAAAGAGAGATTGCTGTCTTTTGGGACCCATGACGGCTGACAGCCAATTACCAATGTCACCAGGATAGCAACTGAGGGAGCCGACGAACTAATTTGCAACAACGGACAAGCTTCACACTTTGATACCTTTGCAGTCAATAGGCTGCTAGCAGAATAAACTTTTGCATCCCTTAAACTACCTTAAACACCTTAAAATACCCTAAACAAACCCACAATAACATTACGGCTTATACCTAAACGAGGAGGTGCCGCTAGCTTCTGAAAGAAGTTATTAAACCTCGCGAAGCTAGTCCGAATTAACCAGAACACTTTCTTCTTCTTTTGTTGTACCTTTTTATGTGCATTTATATATTAAAACTGTTGCATTTTCATTTCGTTGTACTCTCGTTCCTTAATGTCATTCCGCCTCTTCTCTTCTGCTTCCCTTGTCGTCACTTAATTTTTATACTTTGCAAAAGTTTATTGCTTGAGAATTGCGTTATGACCGCTTAAGGACGAGTGCAAAATATATATAAAAACCTTCCACGCTTCACAACTACCACAAAATGGAAAACTTTACGAAAATAAACGGGGTGAACCTCATATTAGCCCGCAGAGCCCTGTACAAGAGAAGAATTAATCGTCTCTGTAATTACTTACAGAGCGAGCAAATGTCTGAATCTCTTTTTGTGGTCGAGAGGAACCGGATAACTGACTGGTTCCAAGAAATTAAAAAAATCAATGAACAGTTGCTTGACGCTTGTGTGTGCGCGGAAATGCAACTAGAAAATTGTGGCTTTCTCGCCGATATGGAAATTGAAAATAGTTTCTGTCATGACATCACAAAAAACTTGAGTGAACTAGAGGCATCCTACACTCGGGGCGTATTCCCCTCTAAAAATAAATTTACGGAAAAGAAAAAAATTATTCTGTTTCCGAGGCAAGAAAAACCTGAAAAATTGCCAGAATCTGCCGGCCACGTGGAGGCCCCAAATGGAAATAAATGCATTCCTCCGGAAAATGAAAATATCCTGTCAGAGTTACTAGCACCTGCAGACCTACATGCTGGAAAATTAAACGAAGAAAATGTACCAGCTTTGAACTCCAAAAATAATTCTTCCAAGGGTGAAATAAAAAATTCACAGGAAAAAATGGTAAACATACCAGTACTTGTCGCCCACGAGGGCAAAAACACTGAAAAATTAAACCGGGAAGTCGAGGAGAACACTTCACCTCTACACCTGTGCGAAAAGGATAAACAAATTATCTCCGAAGAAGGAATAATTCAATCTAAAGAAAGCGAACTTCCCCAACGTCAGAATACGGCGCCGCGCTGGGAAAATGAACAAAATGAACTGTCTTCATCTGTCATTTTACAGATATGCACAGAACTAAATCCCTATACTTTTAAAATACCGCCATGGAAAGCAAAACAATCATTGACATTTCAGGGCACGGGAATACTCAGAGATGATAACCGTAAAATATTTATTCCCAAAATAAAAGAAAAAAATAAGACCAGCAGACTTCTCCAACGTCGGAACAAGTTACCGCATTGGAAAGGAAATAAAAAAATGGAAATTATCGGAGAATTAATTACTCCCGAAATAAATATAGTACCAAATTGGAAAACAAAAAAAAAGAGAAGAAAGTTCACACACACACACGCACACACTCACACACATTCTCTTTGAGACCAAAAAGAAATAAACATACACTTCAATTTACAAAAAAAAATTGTACTCTTGTCTCCTAAAGGAGGGAAAAATTGGCCTGCTCAGGCAATATAAGATGACTACCATTTAAAAATGGATAAAAAAAAGTAATTATCTTTCTGACATCTTAGTCAGTGGGATGGAAAAAAACTAGAAGTATGAAAAAATATGCTTAAAAACGAGCACAAAATTTCGAAGATACATTTTCACACTTAAAGAAACTTATTACTTGGGGAATTAAAGTAAATTCTACGAAATTGAACAATAAGGACATTTGTAGCGAAGCTACCTTATTGTATCGCTAAATATTTCCAAATTGGGAATTAAAAAATAAATTAAATGTCGGCGTGCACAATTCTGCCCGTTAGACTTACCAAATAAATAATTACATTTTATTCCAATTAGAAAACAAATATATTGTTGTATCTTCTCCGAACTCTAAATAACTCTAGCTAAAAAAACAAAACAACAAATTTGCTTGAAAATTGACATAATTTTGAACTTTGTCTCTTTGACTGAAATTTAAAAAAAAAAAAATATTTGAAATTGCGATTTTTTTCTGTGAAAACAAACATGGCGACTTCTTCCTGATTTCAACATAACCGCTTAAGCCTCGGATTGGCTCAAGACATCAACTGACGTCATCGCCTAACCTCTGGCTCCTCCCACTTCTGCTACTACGACTACTACTACTACTACAGATAACTACAGATAACTACAGCTAGAGTCTAAGAAATAACTTTGGATTTTCCACCGAACAATTTCTACCATTGGAAAAAAAAACCAATTTGCAAGTCGAGGTTTTATTCTATTTTGTATTAAATATTTCCCACATTTTCTTCTCGTTGTTGTGGGAAGGTATTGAAATTTTATATTACTACTACGGACTTATGCCAGTGCCTTCTAAGATATCTTAGAGGGCCTTGCTCTTGCCCCTAGGGGACTGTCAGCAGCAGCAGCAGCCATCATCATCACCGTCAGGGGTGATCTCTATAAATAGCCCTGACCATTAGTAATTCTTCTCTTTCTAGTTGTAACCCTTCTGAGGGTCAGTTCGGGGACCGGCACTCACGCGTCCCTCTCTCTCCCCTTGGCGAATCCTTCTGACTACTACTAACAGGTAAGAGCTTTGCTCTATCTCTCCCTACGAACTAGGTTCTGATAGAAAAACCCACGACGGACTTACCAAACCCGGCTTCTAAAGAGAGATTGCTGTCTTTTGGGACCCATGACGGCTGACAGCCAATTACCAATGTCACCAGGATAGCAACTGAGGGAGCCGACGAAACTAATTTGCAACAACGGACAAGCTTCACACTTTGATACCTTTGCAGTCAATAGGCTGCTAGCAGAATAAACTTTTGCATCCCTTAAACTACCTTAAACACCTTAAAATACCCTAAACAAACCCACAATAACATTACGGCTTATACCTAAACGAGGAGGTGCCGCTAGCTTCTGAAAGAAGTTATTAAACCTCGCGAAGCTAGTCCGAATTAACCAGAACACTTTCTTCTTCTTTGTTGTACCTTTTATGTGCATTTATATATTAAAACTGTTGCATTTTCATTTCGTTGTACTCTCGTTCCTTAATGTCATTCCGCCTCTTCTCTTCTGCTTCCCTTGTCGTCACTTAATTTTTATAATGTTATCAAAGAACGCAACATTCAAATACCGTTCGTTGGCAGACCTGATAAAATCCGCCCGCGGGTCATAGTTTGGTGACCCTTGGGCTAGGGTGAAGAAGTTGAAAGACCTGAAAGACCAGAAAGCCTCCAGAGTGGGGAACGAAATTACGGATTTATTTTGGGCTTCAGTGGAATTTGAATCCATAAAAATATCAATTATAGTATACCCACAAAATACTGGAAAATCTAACGTATGAGGAAATTTCAACTTTTACAAAAAAGGACACAACACAATAATGACATGCGGATCAATTTAGAAGTAGAATGGAACCCGAAGACATAGAGGTGGAGGAAGAATCCGAAGTGGAGGAAGGGACTAGTGAAATAAGTTGTGAAAATGAACAATTAATGGATGAGAATGCCGGCACTAGAGTTGGAACACTGATCGACAGAGAATGAATATAGCCAATAGATTTTGATTGAAGAGCTCATTTTCTTACATTTTTCGACGAATTTAATGTTTAAAATGTGTTAAAAATTAATTGCATATGTAATATTATTATTTGTTTTACTAATGCTCATTATGTTAATATTTTTCGACTAAAATTAAAATTTAACCTTAAATAATTGATTTAATTCATTTTAATTCGTTTTTAAGTGAAAAAGTGCATCTTTTTGGTGGTCCCTAATTTATATCAAATGGAGGTTAGCCATTTTAATTCTATGTCGATCAGTGTTCCAACTCAAGTTTCGGCAGTGATACTTTATTCATATATGATACATAATGATTACGCAAGGGGGGGGGGTTAGCAGACACTCAGCTTAATTCAAATTCAAATTCAAATTTAAAATGGAAAAATCTTGCTTAAAAAAGGCTTTCACAAAAGATTTATGCAGGGATTACATTCCTAACTTGCCACGGTTTTATTTGACACTAGGGAATACGAAAGGTAATTATCTGTCATGCCTGCCAGTAGGCGTTAGGTGGCGTAGCCAGCTGCAATATAAAAGGAGAAGCGGCAAAGTCAAACTGTCTTTAACCATCTACCTTCGTCAGAGTTAACAGCGCGTATACTGTCTACAGATCCAGGAAGCTCCTCGCCCCAACAATCTCGTGTCGCACTACATGTCGAAAACATGCTCAACAAGAAAGTCAACATTTTCTTTTCAACTAGCTCAACACTATCTCTACTAAAAGACTATTTTTCTAATAGAACATTTCCTTCATGCAACTCTCTATATTACTGATGTCATTCTTGTATTTATTTTTCTAAATTTCCTTAGGCGATAAAATAAGTAAAGTAAAGTCGTCGGGGTGGCCTAATGTCGGTATCAGCCAGACAGCGAGGGAGTCTATCCCCTTTTCACTAGCGCTAGACCAAGGAGATTATTTGAGCATCTGAAGTGGAGCGCCACACCTACCATCAGCTCCTCACTTTACCACACAGATCCCTGTGCTACTCATATGCTGAGTTGGCGGGGCCGGTATCGAACCAAGAACCTTGTGATTCCTAGCCGAACACTCTACCGATTGAGCTAAACTGGCTCCTCAATTAGTTCTTTTTTAATTCACCTTGAATTGGTTTTTTTCCATTTATGCCCACATGAGGATATATCATACTATACACAGGCTTATGCTACAAAATGTCCGGGTTTGTTCTAGCTTAACTAAAACTGTTAGCGGTGAGTTGTGGTCTCCAAAATAACAAACATATGGGGATTAAAATTTTAAAAAAATAACAAACTCCCATGAGCCTCCACCGGAATAACTCTCCGAGCATGTGCGGAAAAAAAGAGCCACTTCCGGCCCCCAAGAAAACCTCTCGGCCATTCCAGTTTAGGCCTTAACTATGTCTAGTCATTACTACTGGCCAGGGAGATATTTCCTTACCATGTGGTGGCTATGACCGGTGAATAAAGCCTAAATAATAAAACCACCTTCTGTCTTTGTCTCTTTCTTTTCTTCCTTTGAATTCCTTCCTTTCAGCGCGACCACCAAATATGATGGGGTTAAAAAGCAAACCCTAGGAACACGCGTCAAGAATAACCACAACTACCTTTTAAACCTAAAACACAAAACCACTTGCCATCCCATAAACATACTAAGACAACCTTCTGTCGTCGAAACCATAACCCGTCTACTACATTGACAATAAACTTTAAATATTGAAAAGTTGCACACATCGTTCATTTGTGTGTTTACAGAAAACGTTAAAATATCAAGAACTATACAGATCAATATCGACAAAAGAGTTCAAGTGAAAGATCTTTCAATAGAAGGATATATTATATATATTTACCAACCCCTCCGCACGAGCAGGATGTGACACAAGGTCAATTTATTAAGCGGAGGTTAACAGGTTTGAATTCGGAGTTTTCCTTCTCCTAGACTGGTTACCTAGCCATGGTTAAAGAGCGCAGTCTGCCCTGCTATTTGCCCATAGCTGGAGGGAGAGTAGTTGGATGCATACCTTTCCCAAGGGTATTAGCGCCATTTGAAATGCAAACAGCTTCTCCCAGGAACAGAACTCTGGTCACGCGCCTCCATAGAACTTTCCTGTGCCTTGAGGACAAGAAGTAGGGAAAGTAACGTCCCTTGTCAGGTTGAATAAAGGACCCTCTGTAATTAAAGTTCTCAAAATGCCTCGGCCATCTTACAGGCCTACCCATAGCGTGTTGTTTTATCCAACGATGGTCTTGTCGTTGGGGTATTGTTAGAGGACACTTACTTGGAAACAATACCCCAATGACAAAGACCATCGTTGGATAAAACAACACGCTATGGCAGGCCTGTAAGATGGCCGAGGCATTTTGAGACTTTATAACACGTACTTAGAGGCAGTACTTACAGTTCTTTAATCTCCCTCGTTGAGGGGGTGCTCAGGTTGAGTCTTCGGTTGTTACTCCCTCACTGAGGGGGATTTCCTTCAGTCACAGGGGACTGAGACAAGAGCTCGTTCTTACGAGGCTCACTGGTTGGTGCCGAACGGTAAAGAGGGTCCTTTACTCAACCTGATGTTATAAACAGTGTTATTATGAAATGTATGGTGGCAGGGAAAAAACAACACAGATTTTAAGTTAACATTGTATTAAAAACACAAAGGTTATACAGTTGAATGGGTTTAGAAGAATGTCCGATATTTGTGATAGTCTGTGTGGTGTGAGTAGCAATGTCTGCAGAACGCTTTGTCGGTGGTTGAGAAGGTTGTAATGGAGGTGGTGAGGTATGTAGAAGTCCCAGTGATAGTAGTCAGAAGTTGGTTGATGTGGGCAGAAGATCCGATGTTTAGTAGTCGTAGCCGAAGCGAGTTGGTAGTCGGATTCTGATGATAGTCGCCGTAGTTTGGTTTAAGAAGATTATATAGGATTTCATAGTCGTTCGCCCCCCTTAAGAGTGCCAGTCGGCCGGGGTCATGAGGTTAATGGTAGGTGAGAGATATAGGTCGGCTGACTTGAGTGTAGAGTTTCGTGTTGCCGGCTTCCTTGCGATGTGGACTGGTCGGCTGCCCCAGGTATCTCTGGCGTTGTCTTCAAAGGCCGGCTCTTAAATAGTTTATGGTCTGTGGGATTTGGATCAACTCAAACATCTTTATTTTTGACGGGAGTGCACGAAAAAAGATTGGACGAAAAATGCGAATTCTGGTTTATTTTTTAAGATTTCGTGTGCGCGGAGCCTGGGTGCGCAGAGACGAGTTTTGTTCATTTGATTTTACACCTCGACCTGTTAACATCGGTTGGCATTCTTTTTATTGCGGTGTGTGGGTGACTTGAATTTGGTGACTTAGTGAATCGGGAGATATCTATATTTGTGTTATATACACTGACAAGGACATTACTTTCCCTACTTCCTGTCCTCAAGGCACAGGAGTTATTGTTGGCTCGTCTTTTACGTTTTCTTTCATTGGTTATAAAATATAGGAGTTTATCCAATAAATTCACACAAAAAGTCACAAAATTTTTCTAATCACGAAAAAAATGTCACAGATAATAGTTATGAAATTTAACACCCCCAAAAAACCCCAGTAATGGTATTAATTCTCACATGAGGGGGTAAATTTCGAATTCCAATATACTGGTAAATTACCAAATCTTAATACATTGGGGAAATAATTCCTAGTTCCAATATATGAGTAGAATACCGAATTTAGGTATCTTGGGAAATATTTAAAGGGGATTATGGGTTAAGTACCGCAATTTTCAAGTTCGGACACTGAGTGAAAAGACAAGACAGAAGACAAAAGTATCTTTAAAGAGAATTAATAGCTAACAAAGGAGAAAAAGAAAGAGAGACATGGGGATAAATAAAGTAAAGTTGCAAATTCGATGTAATTTGCGGGAAACTTAACTTAAGAGTCCGTTTAACAAATTCGTTTTTTTAGTTATAATGGTTGGTGTAGACCTTGGAAAGGAGTCTTTGAAAGTCTGAGTGTTGAATCTCAGAAAAGCTGACTTGAATTTCGTAGAAATTCTGTATCACTTTCCGCGTACCATTTCTTCCCGCCTTTCTTCTTCCATGTCCACATCTATCAAAATATATCTAAGGTTAGGTGGGTTACCTCCCCTTTTCAAACCAACCAATCACAGGCCCGCCCAACTATCTTACTTATACCATCTTGTCTACACAAGGCGGAAACATGATTGGTTGATATCACTACACATATACTGCCAAAGAAACGAGAAAATGTGACGTTTGACTAAACGGTGTAAATACTGTCCCAAATTTTCAGTATAAAAGTTTTCTTTTTTAACACACGGTGACAATGTTTAAACCTAGCAAAAAAAAAAAAAAAAAAAAGAAAAAAAAAGCTAATACTTAATCATCAAATTATCCTGTTCATGTGATATGAGGTACTGGGCACAAAGCCCCCTTGTCCGTGGACAGGAACGCCAACTGATGCATTGTTACTTCTCTCGAGGCTAGAAGGTAAAAGAGGGTTTTGACTTTGCCGCTTCTCCTTTTATAATGCTGATCGCTATGTCACGTAGGGACTACTGGTATACACGGAAAGTAAGGAATGTAAGAATAAATGCTATACACGTAAAACTGAGGGCACCGCTAAATGAATTATTAAAAAAAAAAAATGTGTCATGGAATTGAGCGAAGAAGTGTCAAAAGTCTTTTGAAAGGATTAATATTAATGCCTGGTTCATAATTAGCACACTACAAACCAAATCTAGATTATTATAGTGTCAGATTCGAGTGATTATGGTATTGGGCAGTTATTTGCCGTAAGTTCAAGCAGTGGCCCGTACTTATTTCTATAAGTATGGGCCAATGATTGAAATCAGACGTGAAATACGATACTCCCTATATTCATCAGCTGAAAAAGCTATAGCCGGTTGTTTGTTAGGGGTTAGGGTTAGGGGTTAGGATTAGTGGTTAGTTTATAATTAAAAAACAACTCTAAAAATCGTCTGTTAACAAACAACCGGATACTGACGGTGTAAATGAAAATCATGTCCTGAATCGAGATCAAAAAGGGGTGCCTAATGGTCCAAGCAATTGATGGGGATATTACATTTCTGGCAAACAGTTCATTGCTGATAATGTCTGGCTCTGGTGAACGTCCATTTCGCAAGGTTTTGACAGCCTTCTATACTTCTTCTCGCTTTATTGTGACTTCTAGTGGACTAGGATCACTTATAAAAGAGTCCTAACTGTTCGTTGATTGGATTAGTAAACAACTTTTTTTTAATCAGTCTACCTTTCCTTTGTCAGTTCCGACAAAGTTTCTATCAGCATTATGCATTAAGGGGAGGGGGAGGATAGTATTGAAAATGGGGATTGTGGTCTTGGAATCTGCTGGGCTTTGGGGGGTCAGCAATGTGTCCTGCCCAGGATTTTCGGTGGTGGCAAGAATGTTTCAAAGAAAATAGCCCATGTGTGTGTCAATCAGCCATGGGTATTGATGAACACTCTTAGAGCTTCTCCATTGTATATGTTGATGATTGTAGTGGAACCGATTCTCGACAGAAGAGATGTCCACATTAGCAATGTGGGTCACTCACTAACGTATCTATATTGAGGACCCCCCCCACAATCTCTGTCCATCGATCGATCGATCAATCGCCTCTCTCTCTCTCTCTCTCTCTCATATATATATATATATATATATATATATATATATATATATATGTGGAGGCATGTGGTGAATGGATAGAGTCGCAGAAATGGAGTCGTCGCCCGAGTTCAAAAATGCTGGAAAAAAAAAAAAACTACATTTCACTTAGTGGCTAATACCTTGGGAAAGGTATGCATTCAACTACTCTCCCTCCAGCTATTGGAAATAATAGGGCAGACTGGGCTCTTTAACTTTGGCTAGGTAAGAGAAGGAAAATTCTGAATTCAATTTGTTAAATTCTTAGAAATTGACCTTTGGTCACATCTACTCGTGTGGTGGGTTAGTATATATATATATATATATATATATATACACATACTGGGTGTCCATAAAATCAGTGTTGCACTTTAAAGAATGTTTGATTTAAGTGCACACTGACTTTGTGGACCATCATGTATATATCATTCAGGTCGTGTTGGATTGTACAGATTCACATGACTCTCTCTCTTGCCAACAGTCCCTATCATTGCCCCTGCAAGGTCTTCTGCATGGCTTATAGAATCCACTGATTGATGTCAGTTTTTGTTGGTCGACCTACACTTAGTGTGTCTGTGTGTAGGTGTCCACCGAAGAACATTACTTATTGAGTTTCTCCAGCAGTGTCCAGCTTATTTTATTTGTCTTACTTGGATGATTTGTGTGATAGGAGGTAGTGGTCGTACAGCTACTTTTTTGTGGGGTGATTCTTTCAAGATTTGTTCAAGACAGCACCCAGCATCCTTGTTGTAGTTCCAATCTAGCCTTTTCTCTATGTGTTTCATATAAGTCCAAGTGTACAGGCATACAGTAGCACTGACAAGCGTTCAATACTCGTGAGTAGAGCATTATTGTTACAATTTTATGAGCAGTCATAAATTGTGAAGGTGCCTGTAGTTAGAATTTTGAATTGGGGCTGTTAATTTAAAATCATGGGATCTATGGAAAGTTACCGCAATGAACGATTAATAATCTTGACCCCTTGAAAAAAGTGTGCGATTGGGCGCCATGAAAATAAGTTTTTTAGTTAGAACAGATATGACCCAATTTTAAAGGAGTGTACATGCGATTGTCAGCTCTGGTGGTCGGTCTTCCCCCTCGGCAGAATCAATATGGCAGGGTTGAATATAAAAGCTTGATCAAGAACAACCAAGTCTTGTTGTTATTAATTAAATGTTAAAGACAATGACCAGCCCAGCCTGTAGAAGAATTAACAAAGAAGAAATCAACTTAGCCGAAAAGCCCTAGATCAGCCCAGAAAATATAGGGAGAAGATACATAACTAGATGAAGAAGCAGTAAGCAACGAGTCAGTAACCAGTCTGGTTTGTCTGTCTGTCTGTCTCTCTCTCTATTATACACCTGAGGTGACTCTCCCCATTTATGTACTCAATGATGAACGAGTATATAATACCTTTGTCAATTGTCAGTCAACTTGTCAGCTCCCGGGGTCATCTCACCTCGGGTGGAATTCAACATGGGACGATTTTCTTTCTTATTTGTGGATTCCTTCTTTACAGGTGGCGCTGCGTATTTCTTTAGTGTTTATTTATACAACGAACAAGGACTTTGTGTTTTACGGTAATAATGCTTTATTTTCTTAGCCATGTTGATGTTCCCACCGCAGTGTGAGATGGACCCGGGAGGCTGACAATTGAACTGACAATGAAAGGTATTATATACTCGTTCCTCATGAGTTACATAAATGGGAGAGTCACCTCAGGTGCTAATAATAGAGAGAGAGACAGGGCAGACAGACAAACAGACTGGTTACTGACTCGTTGCTTACTGCTTCTTCATCTAGTTATTCTATCTTCTCCCCTATATTTTCTGGGCGATCTAGGGGGCTTTCGGCTAAGTGATTCTTCTTTTGTAATCTTCTACAGGGCTGGCTGGTCATTGTTCTTACATTAATTAATAACAACAAGACTTGGTTTTCTTGATCAAGCCTTATATTCAACCGCCCATTATTATTCTGCCGACGGGAGAGAAGACCGGACCCACCAGAGCTGACATCGCATGTACACTCTTTAAAATTGGTCATATCTGTCTAAATAAAAACTATTTTCATTGGCCGCCCAATCGCCACACTATTTTCAATGCTGGCTCAAGATTATTAATCGTTTCATTGCCCTGGTAACTTTCCATAGATCCCATGATTTTAAAATTAACAGCCCCAATTCAAATTTCTAACTACAGTCACCTTCACAATTTATGACTTGCTCATAAATTGTAACAATAATGCCTCTACTCCACGAGTTATTGAACGCTCTCGCTCAGTGCTACTGTATGCCTGTACCACTTGGACTTATATGAAACCACATAGAGAAAGTAGATTTGGAACTACAAGGATGGCTGGGTGCTGTCTTGAACCAAATCTTGAAAGAATCACCCCACAAAAAAGTGCTGACGACCACTTACCTCCTATCACACAAATCATCCAAGTAAGACAAATAAAATAAGCTGGACACTGCTGGAGAAACTATTAAGTAATGTTCTTCGGTGGCACCTACAACAGACCACACTTAGTGTAGGTCGCACCAACAAAAACGACATCAATCAGTGGTTATAAGCCATGCAGAAGACCTTGCAGGCCGGCAATGATTAGGGACTGTTGGCAAGGAGAGAGTCATGTGAATCTTGTACAATCAACACGACCTGATGATATATACATTTGATGTCCCACAAAGTCAGGTGTGACTTTAAATCAAACTTCTTTAAAGTGCACACTGATTTTATGGACACCCAGTATGCTGTATATATATATATATTATATAAATATATTACTTAACCACCACACGAGTTAGGATGTGACCAAGGTCAATTCTTAAGAATTTAACAAATTTTGAATTCAGAATTTTCCTTCTCTTACCTAGCCAAAGTTAAAGAGCCCAGTCTGCCCATAATTATTTCCAATAGCTGGAGGGAGAGTAGTGAATGCATATACCTTTCCAAGGGTATAGCACTATTTGTTTGAAAAATTTAGTTTTTTTAGACAGTTTATAATCCATGGATTTGAATCGAGGTCCGTCGACGAACTCCATTTCCTTGCCGACTCTATCCATTACACCCACATGCCTCCACAATTATATATATCTATACTATTAATATATTAATATATATATTATTTAGAGAGAGAGAGAGAGAGAGAGTGAGCGGATGATCGACTCGATCGCATGGACAGAGACTCTCGTTGTGGGGTCCTCAAATATAGATACGTTACGTGAGTGACACATTGCTAATGTGGACATTCTTGTTCTGTCGAGAAATCGGTTCCACTACAATCAATCACACATATACAATGGAGGAAGCTCTGAGAGTGCTTTCTATCATATACCCCATGGCCTGATTGACCAACACATGGGCTATTTTCTTGAAACATTCTTGCCACCACCGAAAATCCTGGCAGGAACATTGCTGACCCCCCAAAGCCCAGCAGATTCCAAACCACAATCCCCCATTTTCATACTATTCCTCCCCCTCACACCTTTAATGCATAATGCTGATAGAAACGATTGTCGGCAACTGACCAAGGAAAGGTAGACTGCATTAAAAAAAGTTGTTTACTAATCCAATCAACGAACAGTTAAGGACTCTTTTATAAGTGATCCTAGTCCACTAGAAGTCACAATAACAGCGAGAAGAGTACTAGAAGGCTGTCAAAACCTTGCGAAATGGACGTTCCCAGAGCCAGACATTTATCAGCAATGAACTGGTTTGCCAGAAATGTAATTATCCCATCAATTGCTTGCGACCCATTAGCGCACCCCTTTTTGAATTTTCGATTCACGGACATGATTCACTTCAATACTTTGAATCACGTTCGACAAAACTACAAAGTATCGGTCTGATTTGGATAGACAAGACACGCATTTTTTAGAAATGTTTTTTTAAATTATAAAACTAACCCCTAATCAACTACACCCACACTCACCTCCACCAACCCTAACAAACAACCGGCTATAGCTTTTTTCAGCTGATGCAAATTTATATGGGAACACGCCGTATCGTATTTTCCACGTCTGCTTTCAATTCATTGGACCGAATGATTGATAGAAATACAAGTACGGCAGCCCACTCGCTTGAACTACATTACCGAAAAGGCAACAATTAAAACTGCCACCCCCAATCACGCTGATACATCCACTCGAACCTCTGGCACAAACTATAATAATTATCTAGATATTTGAGTTGTAGCTGCTGCCATACATATATGCAACAGGTCAATTATAAATATATAATCCTCTCTGCCCAACATAAGACACTTACACATTCGACACCTTTACACACCCTATCAGAACGATCAAATTCGAGTACGATAACCAACTATTTTTTTTTTTTAATAATCTCATTCTAGCCACTCGGTGCCTACAGCATCCTTTTGTACCGATGCTCTCTATAGCCATCTACTTCGCCTTAACATTCCTTACTATTCCGTGTCAAGTCCACCCGTCACCCACCGACCAACCTAACCAGTCAGTCCCTACGTGACAATAGCGCAACCATCCAGCCATCTATAACCAAAAAGGAGACCACGAAGCGGCCGAAAGTACCCAACCTCTCCTCGCTCTCTAAGACACTCCGAACGAGAACTCAAATAGATTAACCATGCATCAGTCTGGGTTCCTGTCCTACAGTACCAAGGGGGCGCTTCGTGCACCCCATCGTACCTCATATCACGCACCCAATGCTAAGCGACTAATTTGGCACATTAAATGTAAGTCTTTTTTTTCTTTTTTTTTTCTTTTTTTTTTTGGTAGTTTAACACACACTGTCACCGTGATGTACAAAAACGCACAAAAACTTTATACTTGACAAATTTGGGACAGACTTTACACCCGCATTTTAAGTCCAAACGTCACTATTTTTCTCGTTCTTTGGACAGCAGTAGCTATCAAACTCACTATATCGATCTGTCAACATGGGATCGATATCATACGCACCCAATCCCAAGACATACCTGTTACGCCTTGTGTAGACAAGATGGTTAGTAAGATCAGTTGCCGGGACCCTAGTGATTGGTTGGTTTAAAAGGGGAGGTAACCCCACCTACCCTTAAGTATATTTTGATAGATCGTGAGATCCATGTAAGAAGGAAAGGCGGGAAGAAATGTACGCGGACAAGTTCGATACAGAATTTCTCACGAAAATTCAATGTCAGCTTTTCTTGAGATTCACATAGACTTTCAAGACTCCCTCTCCAAAGCGTCTACACAACCTTATAACTAAAAAAACGAATTTGTACCGGACTCTTAAGGTTAAGTTTCCCGCAAATTACATCGAATCTTGCAACTTTACTCTTTATTATCCCATGTCTCTCTTTTTTTTCTCTTTGTTAGCTATTAAATTTCTTTAAGATACTTTTGTCTTCTGTCTTGTCTTTTTCACTCAGTGTTCCGAACTTGAAAATTGCCCGTACTAAACCCATAATTCCCCTTTAAATATTTCCCAAGATAACCCCTTAATTCGGTACTTCTACTCCATTATTGGAACTTAAGGAATTATTTCCCCCAATGTATTAAGATTGGTAATTTACCGGTATATCTGGAATTTCGAATTCTACCCCCTCAGTGTGAGCACCATTAATACCATTACTGGGTTTTTTGGGGGGTGTTAAATTTGCATAACTATTATCTGCTGACATTTTTTCGTTGATTAGAAATTTTGTGCCACTTTTTGTGTGAACTTATGGATAAACTTCCTATACTTTTATAACCCATGAAAGAAAAGTAAAGCACGCAGCCACCACAACTACTCCTGTGCCTTGAGGACAGCAAAGATAGGGAAAGTAATGTCCCTTGTTCAGTGTTTATATACATCATTATAGATAATTCCGACTTCACTAAGTCACCAATTCAAGATACACCCAACACCGCCGAATTTAAAAAGGAATCACGCACCGGCACCTGTTAACAAGTCGAGAGTTGTAAACATCAACTATGAACAAAACTCGTCTTGCGCACCCCTGGACTCCGCGCACAACGAAATCTTGAAAAAATAAACTCAGAATTCAGCATTTTTCGCTAATCTTTTTCGTGCACCTCCGTCAAAAATCAAGCAAAGAACTGTTTGAGTTGATTCCAAAATTCCACAGCTCCTAACACTATTTAAGAGCCGGCCTTGAAGGCACCAACGCCCAGAGACTACTGGTCAGCACACACCACCGACCACCACCGATCCATCCTGACAACCGGCAAAAGAACTCCAAACTACCCCGGACAAACACGACAAACTCATATCAACTCAAGTCAGCCGACCTATATCTCTCACCTACCCTAACCTCATGGACCCCGGCCGACTGGCACTCTTAAGGGAAGCGACGCACGACTAGAAAGATCCATATATAATCTTCTTCAACGCAAATACGGCGACTATCATCAAGAATTCCCGCATACCAACTACGCTTTCGGCTACGATACTAACATCGGCATCTATCTGCCCATCCAGTCCACACCAACTTCTGACTACTATCACTGGACTTCTACACATACCCTCACCACTCCATATACAACCTTCTCAACCACCGACACAAGCGTTTCTGCAGACATTCATACTCACACACACAGACTATCACAAATATCGGACATTCTTCTAGAACCCATTTCAACTGGTATACCTTTGTGTATTAATACCAATGTTAACTTAAAATCTGTGTTTCGTTTTTTCGCCGCAACCATACATTTCATAAAACACTGTTTTATAAACTCAGGTTGGTAAGGTCCTCTTTACCGGTCGGCACCAACCAGATGGAGCCTCGTAAGAAACGAGCTCTTGTCTCAGTCCCTAGTGACTTGAAGGAAATCTCCTCAGTGACGGGAAGTAACAACCGACAGACCTTCAACCTGAGCACCCCCCTCAACGAGGAGATTAAAGACTGTACGTACTGCCTCTAAAGTACGTGCGGCGTTATAAAGTTCTCAAAATGCCTCGGCCATCCTTACGGCTGCCTATAGCGTGTCATGTTTTATCCAACGATGTCTTTGTCATTTGGGGTATTGTTTCCAAGTAATGTCCTCTAACAAACCCCAACGACCATAGGACCTGTTTGGGATAAAACAACACCGCTATCGGTAGGCTGTAAGATGGCGAGGCATTTTTGAGAACTTTAAATTACAGAGGTCCTTTATTCACCTTGACAAGGGAACGTTACTTTCCCTACTTCTTGTCCTCAAGGCCAGGAAAGTTCTATGGAGGGCGCGATGGACACAGAGTTCTGTTCCTGGGCGGAGAAGCTGTTTGGCATTTCAAATGGCGCTTAATACCCTTGGGAAAGGTATGCATCCAATACTCTCCCTCCAGTAACTATGGAAATAGCAGGCAGCTGGCGGCTCTTAACCATGGCTAGGTAACCAGTCTAGGAGAAGGAATAAACTTCGAATTCAAAACCTGTTTAACCTCCGCTTAATTAATTTGACCTTGTGTCACATCCTGCTCGTGGACGGGGTTGGTAAAATATTACTTATCCTCTATGAAAGAATCTCTTCACTTGAACTATTTGTCGATATTGATCTGTATCAGTTCTTGTATTTTTAACGTTTCTGTAACACACACCAACATGAACGATGTGTGCAACTTTTTCAATATTTAAAAGTTTTTATCTGTCAATGTAGGTAGACGGGTTATTTCGGTTCGACGACAGAAGTTTTGTTTTAGTATGTTTTGGGATGGCAACGTGAGTTTGCATGTTTTAGGTTTAAAGGTAGTTGTGGGTTATCTTGACGCGTGTTCCTAGGGTTTGTCTTTTTAACCCCATTCATATGGTGGTCGCGCTGAAAAAGGAAGGAATTTCAAAGAAGAAAGAAAGAGACAAAGACAGAAGGTGGGTTTTATTATTTTAGGACTTTATTCACCGGTCATAGCCCACATGGTAAGGAAATATCTCCCTGGCCCAGTTAGTAATGACTAGACATAGTTAAGCCTAAACTGGAATGGCCGAGAGGTTTTCTTGGGGCCGGAAGTGGCTTCTTTTTCCGCACATGCTCGGA
>JALAJA010000483.1:20000-22822 GCA_023376005.1 Doryteuthis pealeii | reverse complement strand
TGGGTCAGTCGGTTGATTTGAAAAGAATTTGAATTTTAGAGTATGGTTTCAAATGTTGTAACTAGGGGCTGGGGATATTTTTGTTTAATAAATATTTCAGATGAAATCCTTAACAGATTTTGTTGAGAAAAAGGCATTACTTTCTGCCTTTTTTATGTTTAAAAGTTTAATTGGTACGGGAGGGACAAAGGAGAGAGTTAAGGGAGGAAGGCGTGAGTAGAGTTTTTTGTATGTGGGGCTGTGGATCAATGTGTTGCCTTTTGAAGAAATTTGATAGTCAGAGTGTAGGTTAGTGTATGATTGATGCTCTGTCAGCTGAGCTTTGTGAACATTTAGGAGTGGAATATTTTTGTTTGGATTTTTTTATGTTTTAATCCATTTTCGAATTTTGATTTTGTTTTTGTGGGCTATGATTTTTGCAATAATTACTTGTGTTTTTTGTCTCTTACCAGCTATGGGTATATAGCAGGGTGGGTGGTGTTCTTTAACTTTGGTTAGATGATGTTTAGGAGAAAGAAAACTGAATTCAAACCAGATCATTATATTTCACAGCATTAAAAGTAATCTCCTAATTAAACTGATATTTTTGTAGTTAGATATTTCTCTAAAAAATAAATGGAAATAGCACTCATGATATAACCTGATGGTGTTGCCATATCTATATTTGAATAAAAAGTTAATTTTCACCTAAACCAAATATACCAGGATTTTATTATTTCTATTAAAATAATGTAATGGATATTATTAATATCTTTATAGCATTGTGTCACAGCACCAAATATGCAGTATGTAAAGTTGCTGTGGGCCAAATTTAAGAAGGATATACGTTCATTAGCTATTCTTATCTACTTCTTGTTTTATCTATCTACTGAGCTGGATCTGTTGTTGGGCTAGTATTTTCTTTTTCTTTGAGTTTAGAACCACTTGCTTCTTGGGATGTCTTGTATTGTTGCTTAGTTTTTAATTAAATAACACAAGACTTGGTGAGTTTTTTGGGTTTTATTTTCCAGAACTATTTAATTTCCAGTTCCAAGTTAACGATCAAGAAATGGCCTTGGAGGACAGACCTCATCTTGCGTTTGTCCCCTCCAAACAACCAGCCAACTCTCTCCATCCATATCCTCTCAGCCAGACTCCCAAGTTTCTTACTATCTCTTTCATTCTTCACACTGTTGCCCTGGCTTGGCCAATCAGAAGCCAAGCTCAGTGACTTCTACATCATCACTAACACATCTACTTATTCTTGTTATCTTCCATTATTAAACTATTCATCCCACGTCAACCCACTAACTTCTATACTCGTTATTCTACAATTGAAACTATAGCTAAAACTGTCCTGCCACGGTGGCTAAGGATAAGCTGACTATATTACCTCTGCACAGGGGTGAGACCCCCCGCCCTCTAAAAAAAGGGATTTCCTGGGTATGACACTAAATTGTATCTGATTGTGAGGTTCCAGTTCTGGAGATCTGGAGAATGTGAAGCACCCCATTGTTGCTATTATTCCCAAGTCCACTCTGACTCATATAAATGTTAGTTCCATCTATGGTTCAAATGAATCTGTTAAAAAAATTATTTGTGCTAATAGTTGGCAAAAAAAAAAATTCTTAAGAAATAATTACACAAAAAATGTTAATATGAACATACAATGAATGTGATTCCCTAACCTCTCTGCATGAAATAACTCTAAATGGTTTGATATGCTATTAAAATCAATCAATCAACATTATTGAAAATAAAATCATAACACCTCTTTAACCAAAAATAAAATGTGTAAATGCCTATTCTTTTCCAGTGAATTACATTTCTCTATCTGAAAGAAAAAAACCCAGAAAACATTAAACATAGAAGGATAATATTTTCTGTTAAAATTTGAGATCATTTGAATGTGAATTGGTCAAGTTATTAGATTATAAATGATATAATTTTTTCTGAAAGTGTACTCATTTTTTTAAATGCAAGTATATATGTATATCGACTGGTTTATATTTATGTAAAAAGATGCATGTACATATAGACTGCATTGATGGACCTAATGAAGGCATCCGACCTGGCTACCTGAAGTATTCGTAGTCACTGCACCAGAGATTGCCATTCAAAAATTGAGCTGCTCAACCACTCACACAGTTGCAAAAATTTAAAAAAATAAAAAAAAGATAACAAAAAGTGAACTCTACGCCATCTTCTTTAGCAGACGAAAGGATGCCAACCATATATGTATATCGACTGGTTTATATTTATAAAGGTGTATACATTATGTAAAAAGACATATAGACATATAAATCTACTGAAAATGTATTTTTGCATGCATTTATATAACACTAGCAAGACCTGTGAATATACCACAGTATGGTAATTATTACAAGTTTGATATGTTTACTTAAGAGCTATTGCTAATTAGTTCAATATGTAAAAAATATAATAATCTTGATTTAACTCTGTCACTGTTTTTTTTTCCCCTTTTCATTATGCTTGATTGAAACAGATTAGCGTTATCGCTTCCGTGCACTCACAACTTCTGTCTTTCCCCATCTCTCTTTCTTTCTTAATAATAAAAACAGAATGGTCCATTATTTAGCTAAGGTGACAACACTTATAAGAAATAAGAATTTGGGGGATAAACAGCACCAGATAATCAGGACTTACATTTTTGCATTTCATCTTGGACAATTTTGATGGTCTCCTTTTTAACCAGAGGGTGTGACAAGATGATAATGGTTGGAAGATTATGGAATAGGAGTATTAATATTGATCATGCATACTAATAATGAAGCCTAAAATAGTGTGTATGTATGTATGTATGTATGTATTATTATATATCT
>JALAJA010000483.1:0-15000 GCA_023376005.1 Doryteuthis pealeii | reverse complement strand
AGAGGAAGTAAGGAGTCTGAGGGAGTAGAAATATAAACAGATGTGTTTTGAGGGAGAGAACTCAAGAAAGTGAATGAAATAGATAAAATGAAACTGAAAGAAGTGAGAAAAAAGTTTCAGGAATTAAGGGGGGAGAAAAATGAAAAAAATGATAAATGTTGTCATGGACATGCACACACACACGCACATATAGACACACACACACACGCATACATATAGACACACACACACACGCATACATATAGACATACACACACACGCATACATATAGACATACACACACACACGCATACATATAGACACACACACACACACACACACACATGGTGCTGGTAATATAGTTATGAGTTGGTATTTTATTGCAAATGTTTTCCAAACAGATTTGAATATTTCTAAAATTTCTGCGGCTTTGAGTCAACACAAGAAATAACAGCAACCAATTACTTGTGGAACTTGGAAATACTACAAAATATCTACAACATCATCTGATGATGATGTTTACATCATGTAAATAATCTTCAAACCCTTCAAACTTTATGTACTTCTAGGATTTAATCTTGGCTGCCTTTTGCTTGGGAATTAATTATGGTTAACATGAAATGTAAATACATATACATATACATATATATATATATATATATATATATATATATATATATATATATGTATGCATGCAAGGATTGAAAAAAATAATGTAGCGTTCAACCTTTATTAAACAGCCATTATAATAGAAAAATTGCAGAAACACACACAACCTATCAAATATTGGACATATTCTGACAAATTAATAACTCAATGACTGAAGAAGACAACAGATCAGAAACACGTGTCATGTATGTAAGATAAAAAGAATTAAAAAAATTTCTGAGAACATAAAACATTTTGTGGACCTTCTTCTTTTTTATAGAATATCAAATTTTCTCCTGTTGGAACCAGAACAACATTTATTTATTATATATATATATATATATATATATATATATATTATATATATATATATATATATACCAACCCTTCTGCATGAGTAGGATGCAACACCAGGTCAATTTCTTAAGTGGAGTTTAACAGGTTTGAATTCAGTTTTCCTTCTCTTCTTAACCAAGGTTAAAGAGCCCAATCCACCCTACTATTTACCCATAGCTGGAGGGAGAGTAGTTGGATGCATACCTTTCCCAATGGTATTAGGCATATATGAAATGCAAACAGCTTTGTCCAGGATTTGAACTGGCATCATCGAGTCCATTTCCTATGACTTTAACCATTACACCATGCACCTCATATATATATATATATATAATATATATATATATATATATATATATATATATGAATGAGTTAGAAGATTCTCTTGTAGGCATACTTTCTTGAATATAGCAGATAAGGATTTGGTTTTTAGATTCTTATTCATCTTTGTTAGTGAGTGAGATGCTGCAACATAACTTGAAGGGAGTTTATAAAATGTCCAAAGTCTCTGATACTTTTGACCATCTTTGGTCATTCTCAAGGACATGTGTAGAACTGTGTTCTGGAGTTGAGAATTTATTCTATGCTAAAGGAATTTTTTGATCATGTGATGAACTCATACACTCAAGGAAAAAAAACAACAAAGAACAGCATAGACATAAAGTCTTAGTAATTTGTTTAGGCAGTAATCAAATTTTATTTATAAATATAGCAATCTATCTATCTAATAAATTAATCATTGTATTCATTCATTCATTCATTGGCAATTCAGTCTCAAAAGACTGAGATAAAGTTTTTTGTGTGCCCCTGATGTTGCAGCGCCTCCTGTGACTATGAAGTCCGATGTTTGAGAAACATTCACGACTACAGATTTTACATTTGTAGGTTGTCCCTGTAGATGATGATGTCCCGATGCTTTGTTGCCGTTGCTTTCTTATGGACCTCTTAGCTTCATGATGTTGTATCAGGGTGACTTCTGACATGTACAATCCTCTATGGAGATTCTGCCGCCACTGAGGGCGGTCTTGAGCCAAATTTTCCCAGCTGGAAGGGACAATGCCAAAGCACCTGAGATCATTTTTGCAGATATCCTTGAACTGTAGCAGGGGGCGACCGATCTGTCTTTTACCAGACGTAAGCTCTCCATAGAGGATGTCTTTCGGGATTTGTCCATCATCCATCCGACATACATGACCCAACCATCAGAGACGATGTTGTCTCAGTAGAGAGTACAGGCTGGGGAGTTGAGCTCTCTCTAGGACTGCTGTGTTAGTGATCCTGTCCCTCCAGGTGATGCCCAGTAGATGTCTAAGGCAGCGAAGGTAGAAGTTATTTAGCCAACGGCCATCATTGTATATACATGCATATCATGGATACATGTATGTGTATCTACCCAACCCCTCTGTTATGAGCATGAATGTAATAGAAGATCAATTTTTAAGTTAAGTACATTTCATTTGAGGTTTTTCTCCCACTTGGCTGGTTGCTTTATCCAGATTAAAAAATCCAATATTCCTAGTATTTTATTAGCTCAGTCAGTAGAGCATCCGGCTCAGAACCACAAAGTTCTGGGTTCAATACCAGCCCTCACCAACTCAGCATATGAGTAGCTTGGCTTGGATCTGTGTGTTAATGTGGGGAGCTGATGGTAGGTGTAGCACTTTGCCTCAGATTCAAAAACAATCTCCCTGGTATAGCACTAGTGAAAAGGAAATAGACTCCCTTGCTGTCCGGTTGATACTGACAATTGGCAACTTTGTCTACTTTCCTTTTTTTACCCATAGCTGGGGGAAGAAGAAATGTTGCATTATGTTCTCATTACTGGAATGGAGGGATGACGTGTCAACGTTTGTTATAGCTCTCATTTCTGAATGGTGTGATGTGTTCACATAGAAATATTAATTGTATACTTATCTCTGGACTGGCACTATAGTGGAGAGGCTCAAATCTTGGTTGCTGGGCCGATGTTCAATTGGATGACAATTTCTAGATGTTTAGAATCTGGAAACCAGCTTGAGGTGCTGGGAGACATCTTGCCTTGTGCCATTTAACATTTTTAGTAATAACACAAGGCCACTTCATTTTATCATGAGATTTTTATTTTCTCCAAGCCAAAACTCTCTAGACTAAGAGTCATGCCTCGGTCATTCAGCACATTCATTCCAGACTCATCTCTCATTCTCATCTCTCACTTCTCCTCCTCCCCACTTTGCCACATCTCATGGCTCGTCCAATAGAAACAATTCATGTGGCTTTATGATGATTCATCCTTAAACTTTTCCATTCTCATCTAACATGTAATTCTTGTTAAAAACTTTTCCGTTCTAATTTACATGTAACTTTCTTGAGTTCTCTCCCTCAAAACACATCTGTTTATATTTCGACTCCCTAAGACTCTTTACTTCCTCTTTTCTTTTCTCTCTCCCCCTCATTTCCTTTTACTCTTTTCCTTTCTTTCATTTTCCTGTGACTTTTTTCTTTCTTTCACTTTATTCATTAAATTTCTACCTTTCACAATTCTCTCTCACTCCCTCAACTTCTATCTGCTCTTCTCTCCCCTTTACTCATGACTCCTCTCTCCATTACATTACAAAGAAATTCATGCTTTTCTCTAGACTCATCCAGGAGTTTACCCCATGTCTCTAATTCCATTTTCTATAAAAATAACTGTTATGCAAATATATATATATATGTGTGTGTGTGTGTGGAATCAATTCAATCATTTTGATTATCTCAAAAGCTCTTCATGCAACAAATTACAGATGATCTTACTGACAGTCTCAAACACCACTGAGTCCTATTTTGTGTTTTAATCTGTAAATTTTTACAGCTAGCTTAAACCCATTATATCATTGAATAAAGCTTGTTGAAATCTTTCTTTTACACATAAAATATATTTTCTCTCTCTCCATTCATCAAAGCTTTATTTATCTCCAAATAACATCAAAGTATTATGATTTTTTTTAAAATGCCTCAATGGCGTTGTGTACTGTGAATATGCATGTAGAAATATTTTTTCAATCAGCAAGAAGTTGTGTGCTGTATGACATTTGTATTCCTGATCACAATACGAAAAGATTCTTCACATTTCTTGCTGGTTTGGTTATTGTTGCATCACCTATAAGTTCTGGCTTTTCCCAAAATTAAAAGGGTTGTAGAAAAGGTTGTGTATGTATATATATATATATATATATATATATATATATATATATATATATATATATATATATATGGCAGAGTAGGTATAAAACCTAAAAATAATAATTATGGACACAAGAGGTCTGTTACTTTAAGTTTTATGTGGTTTGCACAAGCATCAGACGGAAATGTGAGAAAAGCGGCTAATCAAGCAAATACACACACACACACACACACATATATATATATATACCTAGCCCTTCCACATGAACAGGGTGCAACATAAGGGTCAACTTTTAAGCAGTTTAACAAGTTTGAATTCAGAGTTCTTCTCCCTCCTCCTATCCTGGTTGTCATACCAAGGTTAAAGAACAAAGTCTTCCCTATTATTTACCTGGAAAAGAACAGTTGTTTGCATACTTTCCCAAGAGTATTAGCAGTATGTAAAATCCAAAAGGCCTCATCCAGGATTTGAACCTGGGTTACCATGTCCATTTCCTACAATGTTAACTATTACATTAAGAGTGCCTCCCTTACATATATATATATATATATATATATATATATATATGTGTGTAAATATGTGTGTAAATATTTTAAGCATATCTGTCTTAATTGAGCAGCACTTATATATTGACTAATTGGATATGAGTGCCCTACATACAACATATTCTGATTTTCATATCTATATATTAGTGTCTTTATTCATGCAGATAAGTGAAATTAATTCTTATCTGTACTAATTTATATTGCAAGGAAGATAAATTCTGCTTCATCTTTTTTCTTCGTATATTTTCTCATTTACCGTCTTTTTATTTTCCTTCCTTCCTTAGCACTTTTTCATTTCATTCACTCTATCCCTATTTTTCATTATTTCCTTCAATTTCTTTTCATTCCTTTTTTTTTTTTCTTTCTTTTAGTCTTTCCTTTTTTTACTCTCTGCTGCCCCCACACACATAACCGGTTATTAGGTGTGCACTCCATTCAACTAAAATATCTGTAATGTCTTATTCTGCTTGCTGATTGGTCATTATTTTTATTCTGGGTTCAATACTTTCAAATAGTTTAAAGAGTTGCCATTTGTTTTGGGGTCCCATGAAGCCAAAATCACAATTCTTTGCATTTTTCTTAGATTTTGGATTGTTCATTTGTTCCTATTTGCCAAACAATGAAAATAATCAGATTAAATTTTTTAAATATACAAGGGTCATACGACAAATAAAGGTTAATTTTGCCTAAGGAGTTGGCAGTACGAAGCACTGTTTACTGTTGCACCTTTTTCAGGGAAATTAATAGTAATGAGTCCTTGCATGTCCCAGAAGATTGTCAGCTTTACCTTCTTTACTGGCTGCTGCACACGGAACTTTTTTTTTATCTGAGTCAGTATTTCCTCTCGATGGACTGTTTTTTTTTTTACTCGGCTTGTAGTGGCAAAGCCATGTTTAACCCAGTTGTAAACATTTTTTTATTATTAAAATATACTTCTATAAATTTCACATGGTTTGCACTACTCAACCATCAAAAATATATCAGACCTCTGTTTAGGCTTGGAATGCACTGTTTGATTTAAGCCATCTTGAATAGCCTCAAAACAAATATTCTAGGCAGATTACAATATTTTTTGCTATAAACCAATTCCAAACAATACAGTTTACAGTTTATGGAAATTAATTTTGACAAAATATGTATTTTTTTTTTCCAAAACATTCCTCTTATTTGACTCAGTCTACACTACCCTAACTTATATGTGTGTGTGCATATATATATATATATATATATATATATATATCACACACACACACACACACACATATATATATATACACACACTAGGTATGTGATGAAATCAACAGAAATAAATCAACATGAAAACTAACATTTTATCATTTCAAATTCTTAAAATAAATTAGTGATCCTAATTTACCTTAGACAAAGAATTTTTATTTGGATTAAATGTCAGGAATTGTAAAAAATATTGAGTTTAAATGTATTTGGTTCAGGTGTGTGTAAATATCTGACTTCAACTGTGTATAAATTTACATTAAAAACTGCTATTTGTCATTTGTAGGTACAGTGAATTCAAATCAATACAAATATAGTGAATTCATATGAGAGTGAGACAATGCATTATCAAACATATCGTGTTAAAAAACACCAAAAATTAAGAATAACTCAGATAACAAGTGAACAAAATTAAATTGTTCTGATTTCAGATGTCAAAATTAATTAAAAACCTACAAAAATGTAGAAAATTATAAGAATTTACTTTATTTCAATTATATGCAAGAAAATAAAAACTGAAAGAAAAAAGAAAGAAAATTTGTAGAAAGTACAAAGAAAGGTTTTGTGGTATTTCATAAGATTTATAAGTTAGAAGTGACCTGATCTTTTTTCAAAATGTCATTAGTTACAGCATTTGTAATGCAATAGATCACATATCAAGAATTATAAATTCCTGTTTAATCCTTATCACTTGGGATGAATGTTGATTGTAAAAAAAATCATCTTTAAAATATATAATCACATTCAAACACACACATAATTCATACATATGTACATATAAGTTTGATGAAAATGACAGAGTCTATATATTCAAGTAATGTTAATAACTAAAAGAAAGTGTTGAAAAATATAATGTACTTACTATTAAAGGCTGTTGGAACTTATTTAAACCTGTGTTTTTTCAATTTTCTTAATATACTACATACCGTCGGATTCACTTCTATCTCTTCATATATATATATATATATTATATATATATATATTATATAACATAGTGACTGCCACTTCCTTACAGAAGGTCATCTCCTCAATTTCAAAAAAAGTTCCTGTGGGAGCAAATATAACTCCTCAGGACAAATTCATCCTCTCAAGCCCTGCAGTATATGTGACAAACAAAATGATGACAATGAAGGGGTAGACTTACACTCCCCAAATCTCCAGAACCTGAGCCTCACCATCAGATCCATTAGTATTAAACCCAGTACACCTCTGTTTTTTGTGTGGGGGGTATCTCTCTGCAGGGAATAAAGTGAGTGTATTCTTAGCCCCACTGATAGATCTTTATTAACAAAAGAATGGTGCACCATATAGATAGATAGATAAGCATATATATATATATAAATGTATGTATATAGGTATGCCTAAATTGTGTGGATGTTTGTGCAATAATGAGCAAGCAATAATATTTCAACCATATTTACCTGTTTATTGCAGATATCTTGAACTGTTAAATCAATAAACATGTTAGACAATTCTACACATATTGTGCAGCACATCTTGATTTACAGAAACTTCTGAAATGAAAAAGATGGAAGAAATTGGAAGAAGAAAAAAAAAAAAGTAAATGCTCCAATCAATCATATTGATTAGCAAAGTTCTATGTGAGCATTTCAATTCAAATATCGACAATTACCAACAGCAAAGCTTCTTAACTTTAATCAAATAAAAAATTCACGTTTCCATCAACACTGAACAGTTTTTATGGTTATGTGAGCATTTAACATATTGATTGGTTGCTGTGTCAGACATGTTTGTTTGTGTGTGTGTGTGTGTGTGTTTTAGAATTTTCATTTGTTCTCCTCACCCCATAGATTCACTACATTCCTTCATTTATTTTTTAATACTTTTATTCCAGTATTCAAATTTGATTTTTTTTTTCTTTTTTCATCATTGCTGGTCGATAAAGAAAGGAAAATCAACGACAAGACATTTTTCTCTCATTTACTTTTTAAGTTTCGATATGTTTTTTTGGTTTTTTTTAAACAGAAGAAGCTAAATTCAAAATCTTTTCAAAATTGTATGAAGTAAAATTTCCTGTTGTATGTTTTCCAAAGAATTTGCAGTTTATTTAAAAACAAAACAAGCAAATGTTTTCTTTTTAAAAATCTTTATTAAATCAGCCTATAAAAAAATTAAAATATTTCACAGTTGAAAGATGATTATAGTTTATCTCTAGCACCATTGTCAGTAGTCTGATTTACTCTATTTCCCAGTCTAAAAAGAATTTGAAAAAAAAACAAAAAACAAATTGAATCAGAGATATTCAGACTCGTGTAAAAAAAAATGTTCTTTGTTTTCTCTAAATATTGAACATTTTCTTTTATATTTAAGAAAAAACACATATTTTATTTAGTTCAGTCGATGATATCTACAAAAATGCAAATCTGCCACTATCATCCCTGTTATGATACTAGAGTGATTCAAAAGTTTTTCAATATTTTGATTCCCAATTCAGCAGCTCTGGATGCTTTTACCAATGTTGTGAAGGGGGACACACCACACTGGATTGTGAGACACTGAGCTTGCATGGTACTATTTAAGCACTACACAGAGGATTTGCCTCAATAGCTTGAAGCACTTCCTTGGAATCTACAGTTTTAGGTCTCCTGACCCCGCTTGATTGTAGAGGTTCTTGTAATCCCAGCAAAATGTTTTAAACTATCTGGTTACTGCACTGAGACCAACTGTGCCTTTATCTTTTGCACAACAATTTTTTTGGTTGCTTTTGTGCCATAATGGCCTCGTTTGAACTTGTAAAGAATTTGTTACCAATTTAGACCATATTGCATGTGTTCATCTGTGCAGCTTTCAAATTATGCATGGCTGTGAAGCAATGCATAACATATCAATGTACCAACTACCACAATATTACCAATAGCACATACTTTCCATGGTTTGAACTGCTTCAATCATGTGTTATACATGCTGCAAACTAGCACATACTAAAATATTAAAACAATAAAAGCCAATTTAAAAAAACATTTTCTGCACCTAAAATGGTTTTATAAAAAATGAAAATGTGTGCTACATTCAAGGCATTAGAATCCATGAGAAAAAACAAAATCGATAATGTACATTTTCATCAAAATATGTATACTTATAATGGCTGAAAAATGGCATTTTGGGGGCACATTTGAGGCCCCATATCTCCCCCAATTCTCAAGCGACCTCAACCATCTTTTACTATGTGATACTCCTCATTGAACCCTATCAGAAAATCATATTGGTTTGGCACTTTATTTGCACACCAATTTTGCCATTTTTGCCCACTCTCAGGGGTATTATCAAGCCTTGAAAATCACCTAAGACTCCTAATTGAGCAGTTTTTTCACCATCTGTAAATTCAAGGCATTAGAATCCATGAGAAAAAACAATAAAATCGATAACGTATATTTTCATCAAAATATGTAGACTTATAATAATCTCAAGCGAACTCAACAATCTTTTACATCTCAGTTAAATGTTACATGATTTTTGATACAACAACAAAATGTTGAATTGATTTCCTTTACTTTTTAATTATTTATCCAATCAAAATAATCCTGTGATCTTCTGAACATAATTAGCTATACATACCTAGAAAAGTTTAATAAATCATAGGTCAGTCAATCATGGCAAGCCCCAATCCTTTTTATCACATATGTGCTAGAAGGCAGTGACTGAGGGTGTTAGTGTCCTGGATATTACATTAAACTGCATCTAATGGTGAAGGTCTAATTCTGGACTTCTGGGGAATATGGAGTACCCCTTTATCACTATTACTCCCAGGTCCACCCTGACCCAGAGTGGTAGTACCTTTTAGGGTCCCATCTATTGGTTAAATAGATAAAAAATGAGTATTAAGAATGTATTTTAAAAAATTGAGTTTGAAGAAAAAAAATTGAATACCCAACAAGAATGAATAAAACAAAATGTCTTAGGAATAAAATAACCCAACAAGGGTTGATATGCTGTAAAATCCAGCCAACCAACCATAAGTCCTTTGAATTATGGATAATGGTGACTTTTCTTCAGTTATGAAATGATAACATCTATTGATCCATGGATCGGTGTAAGTTTCTGCTTGACATTGCTGTATATTTCCATCATTGCCTGGAGACAATCCATGATTTTATTACTGATTTTTACCTATTTTGAAACATTGGTATAACACAATCTTTGCAAGTGATTAGAATTAGCATATTATCATACTTGCAAAATTTATTATTCATCAATCTATGCATGCATATGTGAATATATTATTAATAGATATATCATTTATGGATCCATAAGTGATATAGTAACACTTTAAAGTAGATTCTATGTGACCTGGAGAAGTTGAAGAATCATTAGATACTGGATATATATATCTTATTATAATGGAGATTGTGGGTTTGTCTGTCTGTAACCGAAACTATATTACTATACAAGTCACAATTCCTTTAGTTATTTACATCATATTCTCCAGGATTTTATTTTTATTTAAACCTCAATTATTAATAAAATTGTCTTACATTACTTGCACTGTTGACCATATCTACATACTAATAACATGCAATTGTATTTATATATACAACAAAATAGGGGTTTACAGTATGAACGGGAAGGCTAATTTGCATATTGATCTTAAAAAATTGATTTTGATAAATATATGCTTAGTATTATTGATTTCTAATTGTTTGGTTTTATCTTATTGAATAGGAGCAAAAATCTCTTCAATAAATCTTAAAAGAAATCCCTTAACAAGAAGAAATAACTGTAATATTATTCTTTACTTCCTATTTTAACTAAACAGTTTAATTAGGAACATTTACCAATGAAAATCGGGAGTAACGCAAAATGATGGAAGAGTTAGTTTCAAAGTTGTTCTATTTTCAATCATACCCCTCTGTTCAAAATTTTTTATCTACATTCTTATTCAGTTTCATTAGCCTTTCTAATTTAATATCATATTCTATTATAAATTTAACTAAAATATTTGCTAGTATATATAGATTTTTGGATGTTTGTTTTTTAGAAGCATTGTTGAATAAAGTATTATTATTTATATTTTTGCTTGAAGGCAATTACAATGTGTATATTGTTCGATAATTATAGAAAATAACCATGACAAGTGAATTTCGCAAACGATCATGTGATGCTAGAACATCGTACAGTCTGTTTCAACTTTATTAAGTCTCATCAGCGATGTATACTAACGATTTCCCTCCGACATAAATTGAAACCGGTAATCCAGCAGGCAAAGTCTGTGACTTTACCGCTCGGCCAACAGTCCACATCATACAATCCTTGCAAAATTAACCTGTCAATGATACTAACACACCTCTACCATATGAGGTACACGGATGTTGAGTAAATACCAACAAACCAGACCCATGCCCTGGTGAAGGAAATAAGATTTTTGGATGTTTGTTTTTTAGAAGCATTGTTGAATAAAGTAATATATATTATGGGAGGTCTGCAGAAAGTTGATAGGTCTGCAGAAAGTTGATATGTATATGGATAGTAAGCATGGAGATATAAGTACATAATTTATCTATCCATCTACCTAACTTGGTCTGTTCATATCTATCTGAATCAACGTGACCATTCATTTCTATCTTTGTTTGTATATAATCTATATAAACATGTTTGTTTAAACACCACAAAAAGGTTTCTTTGATCTTTTTTGTTTTTTTCACAAGCTTTCATGTGAGTTTCTTTATACCAGGATCCAATTGATAGTGGAGGTGACCCAAGTGTTGCTCCCAAGCACTTTTGATCACATCGATTGATCATTTTCAGGGGGATTATTTTTTGTGGGTATTGCTTATTTCAGTTTAGTGTGGGTGCAAGGTTTATCTATTTCAAAGAGTTTATTATTGGTGGGGGTGCTTTGGTTAGAGCATTAGTTATTAAAGATATTTAATATGTTAGTTTATTTTTAGCAGCAATAGCTTCCATATTTAACTTTTTGTCTATATATATATATATATATATATATAGTAGAGAGAGAGAGAGAGAGAGACTTAGATCAACCACAAACAAGTTCATATACTGTGGTAGCAATATCTATTCTATTGAAAGCAATATCAACATACACATAGGTTAGGCATGGATTATTGGAAATTCCATAGTTAATTATCTCCCCTGCTGCTAGGGGAGAATCGCCAATATCGTATGTTGGCACAAAAAACTTTACTTATCACAGAGCACTCACTGAGGGTAGTTGCGTAAATAGTGGTCCCTACACTTCACTCATCACTTAGCCCAAAAACAGGGCTCACTTATCTATGGACTGTTGACCTGGACAGAGGCATTTTTTCCACAGCACACTTTCGAAGGCATTGTGTCCACATACTACAAGGCTGTCAAAATAGCACACTACAGAAGGCAGAAGACCAAATAGTCTACTTGAAAAGGGCCCATTCACCATCATTTTTAAAGAACTGTTACCCAGGCGAGAGCTTCTAAAATAGTATCCCCATCACTTATCACAGAATCGTTACCAGGAAGAAAGAGAAACGTCGAAGAAGCATCCTATCAACATTTCCTACCAACGAACAGAATACCCATGTTATCACCACTACTTCAAGAACATTACTTAACTCAGATAAGTCTGGTAGCAAATACGAATAATATTTGCAACAAGTTCTTGTATTATTTGTCAATACATGTATTAAATTTCCATTGTGTGTTTGTCTTCTTTGTCGACAATTTGCCTACAACTACGGAGAAATAAGAGCTCCTTCGAAGCCCGTAAATACTCTTAGGATTGCTATTTACAGGTAAACAACCATATGAAAATCTGATCGCTGATAAATAAAACAAATTCTTCCAAGCTGTAGCCATGTCAGTACTATTGTACAATTGCACCACTTAAACTTTAATGAAATGCTTGTAGAAAAAAGTTAGATAGGAACTACACAAGAAAGCAGCATATTGTTTTAAACAAATGCAAAGAGCAATAGGGATGGATGGTGAGAGACTCAAGGGAATCTATGCAATCAGAATGCCTTAATGATAATGATGATGTCAGATTACACAAAAATGATATCAACTTTTAATCATAATTGAAATTCATTTAATAACAAAAATAATTCATACATGTTCAGAGAGATTAATTTTTTTAATTACAGAAATTTCAGCTGAAATTTTTTCAATTGACAATGTCAAATTCACAGACTTTTGAGAAAAGAGATGTGTTCAGAATTGACAACTGCAAAATGTCTTAATATTTTAATAATTTCAAACCTGAATAATTACCTGCCTTAGTAAGTGTCCAGTAATTCCCTTAACCAAGAATCTTCTTTTATTTAATATTGAACTGATTCAATTGTTGATTTAATACAACTCTTATAAATGTTATGACTGTAAGGCAAATACGAATGATAACTTCCACACATCAGTTTAAAGCAATCTATCATAAGAGAATTAGTTGATAGGCATTTATTAATTTAATACTCATTTCTGCTATTAAATATCAATTAATTTAATACAAGGGTGAGTCAAAAGTTTAGTAAAGTTTGCTAACTTATTTGCTTTATTTTTTCAAGTCACAACAAAAGCAGCCTAGCATTCAAAATAGAGGCCATCGTTTTGCCATTTTTGAAGCCATCTTCTGTCAGTTCTTCATTCCACGTCGATTCTTGTTCTTCAAGATGAAGAATTCCTTCAATGAAGCTTCCACCTCCTTTTAGTTGTTGAAGAGTGATGAGCACAGGAATATTTTGCTTTATTCTTCAAGTTGCAACAAAAGCAGCCTAGCATTTAAAATAGAGGCCATCACATTGCATCATCTGAAGACACTTTTCATCCGGTTCTTTTGATCCATATGAATCCAGTTTTTGTCCTTCAAGGTGAAGAACTCTTCATTGAAGCTTCCCCTCATCTCGGTTGTTTCAAGCGCTGGAGGTGAGCCATGAATTAGAACAAGTAATAACCAAACGATCTAGCTCCGGATCCACCTTTTTTTTTATCTACACTGTGTGAATGCCAGTTCCACAGAAATGCTAACAACCAGTTGGCCTTCCCAAATTAATTTTCCAAAGAGGTTGTGCAGACATAAACGAGACCAATATCTTAGTAGTTCTTATACTAAGAATGCGGTTCCAAATATTACTGCCAAAATTTGCTCTGTGAGCTCGCCTCAAGGTTTGTGACCTGCCTCAAGTGGTCACTAAACGGGAAAAGGAAAGATTTTTGCCAGGAATCCCTTAAACCTGATGTTTACAAAAATTACTACTCACAGTTCAAGACCCTACAAACTTTCATTTTTTACTAAAACTTTTTGCTTTCACTACACAACAGCAGTGATTCTCTTATTTACAGCCACACAAAGGAATACAGAACGTTTCACCAATCACAAAATGCATTTACATATATTTTTTTTTTTTAAACCAAGAACTATTTCTTTTAAGGGAACCATTTTTACCAGTGGGAATGACCAGGTCACAGGGTACCTTATTCAAGGTAAAGGCGAAAGTGGAAGGGGGGAAAGTCATAAATCAGACCCAAACCATGACAAGACAAAAAAAATACAATTACTACTAATCTGCCTAAAACAGTGGTGACACACTGATACCAGTTTTTGTTGCTTCAAGGTGAAAAACTCCTTCCCTAAATTCTGGTGTATTCAAATGAGATCTCAATTCATATAGACATAAAGTTACAATAAGTCTGTGCTGCATTCATGTCTATGATTTTAAATCATGAATTTTACAATTGCCTCATTCAGTTGAACTCATTATTTGTATTAATGTTGCAAATAGAAATTTTTGCTAATTTATTCTTCAGCCTTGCAGAGATGTGTATTGATATAGACATAAGGTACTGCATTCTTGTCTATAACTTTAAGAGTCATGAATTTTATAAAGACCATTGCTTCATGTCTTTGTAGAGCATCATTTTAGCAATAAGTTCTTTGGAGAGAACATATGCTAGTTAATATTTACTCCATCTTTTCCTCTGTGTATAGAGTCAAATGCCTTGGAGAAATTTACAGACAGTTGTGTTGCCTTGATAGTTTTTGCTCAAACCCTTTCTATGATTCGGCAATTAGGTTCTACAAGTTGTGGATCAATTTCTACAAAACCTGTTTTTTTTTCCTTAGGGATTTCTCTTTCAGTTTGGATAGGATTAACCAAAATCGTTTAAATA
>JALAJA010000482.1:0-16256 GCA_023376005.1 Doryteuthis pealeii | reverse complement strand
AGAAGGAAAAAAAAATCTATATAATATATCTATTTTGGTCGATCGAATTTAAGTCTCTTGAAATCTATAAGATTTGGTAAACTAAACTACCTATTCACACGCTAGGTAAAGAATTCTAGGTATTAGGTTGGTGGAATTTTAAGAAAAGAAAAAAAAACTTGCGAAATAGAATATTCGTCGTCTTTGTGATAAAATGTAAATACGAGAATGGCTACAAGAAGTATGAGACTAAACAATTTTCTCTTCAAGACATTCCTTCGTCCGTAACGTTAACAAATGTATCAACTTGCTAAATAAAAAACAGTAATCAAAACACGATTGTAATCAAACAGAATTAATTATCAACAATAAAGTCACACAAAAAAGCAAAGACATAAAAAAAACAAGGTTTTCTTTTTCTTTTTAATAAGTAAGCACGTTATTTCCTTTTTTCCCCTTTAAAAACAAAAAACAAAAAAAATCCTAAAGTCTTTTATTCTCGATGCTATTTCAAGTCGAAGATTGGTTATTCAAAATATTTTTCAAGAAAAATAATATCAACACAAACAAATTCTGCCCACAAAACTCTTAAAAATAGAAACTTTTAAGTCTTTAATAAGATCTTTGATCGTAAATAAAAATCTCACAGTCAGGGTGTACGGTTTAATTGAGAATGGGACTTAAAACTTTAATTAACGACACAAGAAAATTAAGTTTTTCTTTCTTTTTCTTTTTTTTTTTAAGAAAAAGAAAAACCCGATCGATCGACGTGTGAATAAATAAAATAAGAACCTTGGTGTATTTTTTCTCATCTTCTTGGCTAACAAACAGAAAAGAATAAGTGCCGTATATAAAAATCGGGTAGAGAGAGAAGCTTATGAAAAAGCTATCAACATCATCAATAACAAACTAAATGAAGGTGGTAATATAGCAGTAGAAGCATCTTCATCACTATCACCAACATCCTTCTCTTGGTTAGAGGGTAGTGTACAAGAAAAAGGAAGGCAGCAGCCTCCTTAAGAAAACAGTAGAGTATAATAAACATATCGTGTACATAGTTATGAATAGTGTTGCCTGGCTTGTGTCACACACACACCTCTCCAGTCAAGTCATGTATATACATATATTTTTTTATTATTAGCATCATCATAGTAGTAATCTCCGCTGGCCCCCGACTCGACTTCAGGTCTCCACCTCCTCTCCTTTCGTAACTGCTTCGCTTCTGCTCGTACGTCCTTAAAAACTCTTATTCACATCACACTACATTCGCAATCATAATAACTGCTATACGTCTGTTTATACATACATATTGGGTATAGATCTCAAAAATGCGTGAGTGCGCGTACGTGCGTGTGTGTATGTGTGTGTGTGTGTGAACGGTTTACAGTGATCTCCATCTTAGTTCTGAGCTGGCAACAATAAATATACTAGAAGCAGAGAATGGTTCACTCACCTCATTGGGTTTTTAATTATTGCGAACCTTGGGGATTAAGAGGAGCATGTGCCAGTGTTGATGTCCAGTGTGAAATCGGGGGTGAGGAGGGCCAGAGAGCGGCGATGGCCGTGCGCTCCGTCCCCTATGTCTCTGGTCGAGTGGGAGAGGCCAGTCGCACAAGAGCCACCGAGAGAACTGGGGTTGCTTAGATGAACAGCACACGACGACGACGACGACACGATCCAATATGGCGCCCACCCTGCCTCGAAAAGCCTGCCACTGGTGCTCGCTCTCTGCTATAGTGCGACGACGACGACGAGGCAGAGGCATAACACCACTGCCGACTCGTAATACTTCCATACTCTATTCAAAACTACATAATACTGAAGAATAGTATTATTACTTGTACCGCTATTACTACTCTTCCAATTCTACTGCTTTCAACTGACTACCCTCACAACTGCTTGCCTCGCTACTCTCACCCTCAGCAGTGATTTTCTCTCTTTCGCGCCTAACTAGTTAATGTTCCACTTCTCTCTCCTTCTTTTTTTTCACCCCCATTTCACTGAAGGTTTTTTCTTTCTTCTCTTTTTTTATTACTTTTTTCTCCATAGAGCTTCTTCCACTCTTGCTGCTGTTTTATGCCAGCCGTCAACTTCTTCGCAACAAGCCACCTCGGCTGGAGAGAACGTCGGGCCTAAAAAAAACGAGTGACCGACGACTGACAAGGGCATTGCACAAGTTTCCACAGGAAAACCACGACATAGAATGCATTTTTTTTTTAATCGTAGAACTTCCGCTTAAAATTAAAATTTTAATTTTTTTTAAAAATCAAAACAGAAGTGAAAATTGAATGTCTTGTTTTAGATTTCGGTATTCAAAATAATTTGACAGGAATCGTCTGTTCAGTTTTTTTTAATAATAATACAAAAAAAAAAAAAAATCAATAAATAAAAATTAAAAAAAAATCATGCATAAAAAATTATATCAAATTTAATCGTATCTATTTTTGGTTCTAATCGTCTAAAGTAAAAAATAAAGTTTAAAAAGGAAGACAAAATAGAAAGGCACTGGTTTGTGAAAGATTAAAATAAATTATATATTCGTTTAGGTATATGTTTCTTCGGATCATTCAACAGGGCATTAAAACCAGTTACGGTTGGATAATAGATTATCATAAATGATAATCTCTCTTCCTTGGAATTGTTGTAATTTAAGAAGCACACCACAAGAGTACTACAAACCTTAGGAAGGAAAGTAAAAAAAAAAAAAAAAAGTTTGAGAATACGAGGGGAAAGGAACAGTGACGGCGGAGGAGGAGGCGACGACAGAGGACGTGGCGACGGGCGTTAATCGTTGCCCATTAAACTGATTGGCATATTAGCTATGATCAAATGCTGCAAACAGTCAGGCTAATTGGCGGCCCAGCTGAATGTAGTGTGTACAATAATCCTACAGCGTATTTCCACATTCAATTCTGCGCCCGCCGTCGCCGCCGCCGCGCCTGCTGCTAGGGGATGTAAACAGAGAGCTTACGGCCTTGGCATCTACCACCACCACCCTCCATCGTTCTTCCTTTATCCTCTTCCAGGTCTGCCCTCCATCGAGCACTTCGTCATCACCGCCGCTGCCGTCATCTTTTTTTCTTCTCTTCTCTTTCTACCCCCCTCTCTCTCTCTTTCTTTCCACACTACAACAACCCCCTGCACTCCCTGCTTCTCAATGTCTAGCCACTCCTGTTCCTCCTTTGCAAGCATCGCCAAAATCTATTTTTATTATTAATGGCTATTCAAAAATGGTAGCAGACGCTTAGTGACAACTGGAATTATTGTGGTAGCCAAGAGGAAGGATGAGGTCGAAGGCGACGAGCACTATCAAATTAGGTAACAGATACAAAATACAGACGGTCAAATATTAAAAACGAAGTGCGAACTAGTTTATTGGGTCCGTCATCAGCTTTGGGGAGAGAAACAAAAAAAGAGTTAGCCAGTAATGCAATGGAGAAGTCGCCAACAGTCGTAACCGGCATCGAAAAGAGCCAAGTAGATTAAAGCAGACTGGCCAATAACCAACCACATCGTCCAGTACAGGGACGATCAACTAATCATAGGAAGAGAAGGAGGAGGGAGGAGAAAAGAATGAGGAAGGGGCAAATTATGTAAAGAAGAATTAGTTATAAGGCGGTGATGCGATGTAAGTAAAACGTTAAGAAACTGCTACAATAGGGCGCGATACGGTATATAAGGAATGAATCGGGTAGGAGAGGGTGAGTGAGTGAGTCTCGGTTAGGATAGGGAAGGGTAGTTAACACAAGGACCACATATGGGATTGTATGTATGTTCAGTCTTACACCGACACTACACGGATACTGTAATTTGCTTACAACACACTGATAGCTAAAAAGAGAAGTTTGAAAGGCAAGTACCTTTAAGAAAGTGAAGAGGGAAGGTGAAAAAAGAAAGAGGGACTTAGAGGATAACGAAGGTAGAAAAGGGGGGGGGGAAGCAGCTAAGTAAAACAAGTATTTTATATTTAGGGTAGTTATCTACCCCACAAACAGAGGGCTGAAATGTGAACAAGGCCGAGTTTTGAAAAGAGACCCTCGCGAGTATGAAGCAAGAGGAAAAGAAGTGTCCAGTTTTCTCAGCACTTGATTTTTGGGCACGGCCCAACGTCTTCAAGGGAAACATTCTCCCCTTTAAGTGTAATACGCGAAGTGCAGCCTAAGGAAACGACTCCAATGGAACTTTAGAGAGAGAGATAGAGATAGAATATATAGAGATATATATAGTAGAAGAGAGAGATATTTTGTCCAAATGATAATGATGTTTGCAAAGAGAAAAGTCAACATTCCCGTAAAACAATTTTAGAAAGAAAACAAGTCTTTGAAAGGGTTAAAATTTAATTCAACTCTTTGCCACACTTTAAACGCGCTCAGCGGATCTCCCACCACTACGCATGCCACACCTAAAGCAAAGTACAAAACTGATGGTTAGTTTTAATTATAATTGAGAAGGACTCGGATTATAATAATAAAAACTTTATTTGAATACATGAGTTCTGAGGTGAATAGATTTGCGAACTTTGAAATTCATACACAGGTAAAAAAAAAAAAAATACCTAGAAAATTTTGTAGTCTTGGGGAAAATTTGATAGCCAAGCGTTAATTATGAAATGAAAAAGTTAATTTTTATTCAGTAATAAATTACAGATTTGAATTTTTAAAGGAACTTGAAAATAAGTTTTTAACGGATAAGAATTTTAAAAAAATTAAATATATACAATTACACTGATTATTGTAATTACCGCATGTCAAATTTATTTTTTATCACTTAATAAACCCGTTTTCATTTCCTGAAAATGGTGTTTGCTTTTTACTAGAGAGACTTTTTTTTGTACCGGTACAACGGTATATGATCAGGTTGTGTCTTGTCTACCTGGATCGAACTCACGTCCTTCGGAATGAAAAAACAAATCGAAACAAAAACAAAAAAAAACACCATTAAGCATGAAATGGGACACGTAGTTTGGGGGAGCTTAAATCAAGGCAGCACCGACGACAAGTGGACATATATGTCTTCGAGTTAAGACAGCACAGCATCGGAAGGTGCCTGACAGCTGCGTATAGTTGTGTTCCAACAGAGAAGATACCGGTGTTACCGAATTTTGAGTGTCCTGGGTACAATGCTAACTGCATTCAGTGGCGAGGTTCCATCTTGGAGCTTTGGGGAGTGTGAACTACTCTTTCATTGCCATTACTCTCAGGTCACTCTGAAAACCCAGAGTGGTAGTACCTGTTAGGGTTTCATGTATAGGTTCAAATAGATCTGAATGTAAATTAATTTTCTACAACGTTTAAATCTTTTAAAAACTCTAAAATCAGTGGTTTTCACCGGGGTCCATATAACATTGGAGTGGGGCAGCAAGCAAAAAATTATTTAATTATTAAAATTGGATTTTCAATATTGAATGTATAAGGGTGTCCACCAGAGTAAATAGGAATCAAAGGTTCCATGGGTTTAAAAAAAAAAAAAGGTTGAGAACCACTGGTCTAAATAATTAAAAAACTTATGGCATCCCTGTCCCCAAATAAAAGAGGCCAAAAGAAAAGAACGATGATTCAGAATTTTTAGCTAATTGTGTTGATATAAAGTTTATGTGGTGGAAGTGGATCCGATTTGTTGACAAACAAACTCCAATGGGAAACGGAAAGAAATTAAAAGGATATTTTGGAAAGATAACCTGGAGACAAATGATTTTCAAAGTGACATTCCCACTTTGAAAACTACTTCAATTGAATGGAGGGAAAAAAAGAAAGAGTAGGAAGGGAAAAAAAGAAAGAGTAGGGGGGGAAAAGAAAGAGGAGGAGGAAAAAAAGAAAGAGGAAGAGATAAGGTGATGAGCATCTCCCCACCCCTACAAACAATTGACATGACTATAAATGTCTTTTGTACACAAACCCTACTAGATGCCATTCTTTAATTCAGTACTGAATATTCCATTATTGATTTTTCAAAGGGAGGGAGGGGGGGGAAGAAATCTATCATGTCCCCATTTCTTCTCCCTTCCCTTTTGTTTTTAGTTGGACTATCATACATACCTATATCTATAGCAATATGTCTGTATATATATATATACCACTTAAGACTTTAGAGGTCCCATTGTGGTGTAATGGTTAGCAAGCTAGTCTAGCAGATCCATTACAACTAAAAAGCAAGTTTGATCCTTGCGATTGCCCCTTACTTGGCAACGTGTCACATCCTCTGCTCATGTAATAGGTTGGATAATAGCTACACAATTAAGACATTGAAATATTCCTTCATAGATTAAACAGTCATTGCAAAGGTATGATTTAATATACCTGTTTTCTGTACCACTGTTGAATCAAACATTATGAGCACCTACACTGATGTTGGTCCAAGTACCTGCAAAATATCTTTTACTCAGACATATCTGTCTCTTCAAGACTGTTAGGGACCCAAGAGATCTGGTGCAGGTCATGCTGCTAGTTACAAAGTGCGATTCCGCAGAGTGAAATTGTTGGCCAATATATCACATTGCTCAATGGGATCTAAGGCAACACAGCAAATTTGTTTGTTTTGTTTTATGGCATATCAACACCTCAAGTGGGTCATTGAATGCCGATAAAGGTGTTGAAATAAAGTCATTCTTAATGGATACACCTTTTTTTTAATAAATACATTTTTCTATTTAATCCATAATGGGACCCTAACAGGTACTACCACTCCAGATCAGAGTGGACCCGGGAGCAATGGTGATAAAGGGGTGCTCCACATTCCCCAGACTTTCAGGACTGAAACCTCACCATCAGATAGAGTTTAATGTCATTCCCAGACCTGAAGACCCTCAGTCACCGACTTCTAGCACATGATTAAAAGGGTTAGGAATTGCTATAAGGCCAGTAGGTTTGGATAATCACATAGGTGCTAGGGCTTGACATGCAGCCGATTGATCGGAGGGGGCCTCTCTGACCACCTGAATAGCCTAAGTAAGGGTCTAAGTGGAGTGTTGCAGGTCATGGACAGCTCATCCACCAAGACTCCATCCTTAAGTATCACTGGTCGCCACCCACGGCCAACGCAACACAGCAAAGTACTTGTGTTTCTGTACAATATGTACAGTATGGCAGAGTACATAGTATGAATCAAAGATGCTACTGCCATCACAGAAAATTTACCATGAAGGGGGTGTAACCTGTCCTTCAATTAGGTTGGTTTGGTTTAGTTTGTTTTGTTTTTACGGCATATCAACTTGGTGGGTCATTTAATGCCGATAAAGTTTTTAACTAAAGCAATTCTTAATGGATACTCATTTAGTTTATAAACTCAATGTTTTTTTCTATTTAATCCATAGATGGGACCCTAACAGGTAATACCACTCCGAGTCAGAGTGGACCAGGGAGCAATGGTGATGAAGGGGTGCTCCACATTCCCCAAACCCTCCAAAACTGGAACGCTACCATCAGATAGAGTTTAATGTCATTCTCAGTGTTCCATCGTAGCGTCATGGTTAGTAATCTAGTCTTGCAGATCCTATTATTACTGAAAAGTGAATTTGATCCTTGCTGGATAATCCATACTAGCGAACTTGTGTCACATCCTACCTGTGGCAAGCAGATGGGGTAAAAGGGCATCCTATCATAGTGTAATAGTTAGCAGGCTAGTCCTTGCAGATCCATTACTACAGAAAAGAGAGTTCAATCAATTTCTGGATACGCTATACAGGCGCTTGAGTAACATCCGATTTATAGTGAATGGGTTGGGTAAATGGCTACTCTGTCTATTCAGAAGAAAGCAAGATTCATCAGATTAGGTAGAAGGTCAAGTTCAACACTCGCACAGTCGCTAAAAACACTTTTGGCAAGGGACATCGGTGAGCTTAATACTATGACTAGCCTGGAGCTCCACAGCCCCATAGACTGTGCATTGTGATGTATTCTTAAACGTTTATTAAAGCTGAAAGCTATTTACTGCAAACTGTGTTACAAAAGCCTTTCTGTTGGCTCATAGTTGGTGGGAAAGCCTCTATTGGCTTCACTCGTTAAGTCTTGGTCATCCAATGCCTTGTCAGCAGTTGACCCCCCCCCACAATCTTCAGTAGGGTTAAGATTACAACTGAACATAAACACCATAATACCCTGACCTTTTGGAAATATTCTGACATCATCTGACCATAACAATTTGGCCTTTTATGCAATGTCTTCTTGCCATAATTGCAGCATTCATAATGAAGTACTCAAGGTCAGCTTAATTGCTGATATCACATGACCCTGATAATTGCTGTTTTATGAGACAGTAGCTGTCATTTTTGCCACATATTGCTTGTCATGTTTATATGGCCAATTAGTGTGGTATGTATCAATCCAATAGAGAAAACATAGAGTTTCAGTTTTTTTTTTTTTAAATTGAAAACTGAATGTCAACTATAAGTAAAGTCATAGGAGTGGCCTAAAGTCGGTATCAGCCAGACAGTGAGGGAGTCTATCCCTTTTCACTAGGGCTAGACCTAGGGAGATTGTTTTGGCATCTGAGGCGGAGTGCAGCACTTAAGCTGCACAGATCTTTGCTACTGGTACGGCCCGAGTTGGAGAAGGACCAGTATCAAACCCAGAATCTTGTGGTTCCTAGTCAGACACCTCTACCAATGAGAAAAGCACTGATTAAGGCTCAATTTTAAAAAGAATCTATTAAGCAAATATTTTAATACATTTTATAACGTCAATTTTAATACCATTAATGCTGCATTAACTGGAATACTTAACAAACTGATAAAAGAATGAAAAACTTCTCTTCGATAGTCTAAAATTTTGGGAGTGATGAACTACGAAGTTAGAATATCTGGTACTGGTTATAGTATGTGGTACCTTTTTGATTTTGTTATAGTATGTGGCCTACCCTAGTTTTGAACATGTGGCCTACCTCAGTAAGAGTTATTTATAGATATAAGTAGTAGGGCAATTTATTGAAACTAATTATTTTCATATATATTCAATTTCAAGAAATGAAATTCAGTCATTAAGCCGTATATAGTAATTAGATAATTAAAAGAATTTATCCCATAATTTACATAAATCAGAAGATCTATTTTAATTCTAAAATAGGGTTTGGGTTAGGGTTAGCAGTTATTATTATCACTATAAATGCTTTTTATGCGACCAACGTACTATAATTGAGACATGATTTTTGTAGGCCACATCAAGGCTAGCAAGTATTGAACACAATAATAATGTGGCCTGCACTCGTTATTTTTTCAATTGTCCAGAACAACCGTGAAAAAAGTTTGGTGATCCCTGATGTAAGATAGAAGGAAAATACAAAACATAAAATTCATCATCTAAGCTTAAAATGAAATTTACAATTTTTTGAAAGTGCATGTGTAATGGTTAAAGTCCTAGGAAATGAACTCGTTGGCAGCCGAGTTCAAATCCTGGATGTGGTAATTGCATTTCACTTATCGTTAATACCCTTGGGAAAGGTAATGAATCCTACTCTCCCTCCAGCTATGAATAAATAGTAGGGCAGACTGGGCTCTTTAACCTTGGTTAGGCAACAGTCTAGGAGAAGGGAAAACTGAATTCAAACCTGTGGAAATCCGCTTAAGAAATTGACATTGTGTCAATCCTGCTTTGTGTGAGAAGGTTGGTAAATATATATATTTTTGGTTCACCGTGTAAAAAGTTTGGTAGATAGAATGAAATACAAAACGTAAAATTCATCATCTAAGCTTAAATGAGATTTACAAGTAAGAAAAACTTATGTTAAAAGTTTCTTGATTAAAAGATAAAGTACAAATATACATTTTTTTTTTTGTTTTTGTAATGTGTCTTATCCATTGCAATCCGAGGAAAAGCGATAGGCCGCTGAATTAATGCAGTCTTCAGAATGAGGCTCTATTTGTGGTGTGAATATGAAAGGTATTCACACTCTCATGAAGGCCTTGGTATATATTTTCTTTAAGAAAATGTAAGCAAACTAACCAAGAGAGAGAGAGGCTATTGTCCCAAGTGGTGAGTTAAATTCAGTTGCCTAGTGAAACTGACAGGTGAGCCAGTACAGTCACAAAGTCAATGTCCATATGTGCTGAGTATATTAACCCAGTTATACTATGAACAGCAAGTGATCAAGTGGGCATGTCCCAACTAGCCATAAACACAAACAACAACACAGTGGACATTGGGCAGTGTTACAACAAGATCCCACACCCTGCTCAAATACAAGCAGAACCCTAAGTGGCTGTTATCAGAATAGACTATATATATATATATATATATATATATATATATATATATATATTTATATATATATATTATATATATATATATAAGCATGTCATAACTCCTTTAGTGATAAAATAGATTTACATATAAAATAGAGAAAAGGAAATCAGAACAATGATGAAATCATAAAAGTAAAAGTTAAACGAATAAACTAAAAATATACATAATTTTTTTTTTTTTTTTTGCGGAGAAGCATTTGTCTTCTAACTGGAGCTAAATATAGACAGCCAATAATGACATCATTAAAGAAGAAAAACAAAACAAAACAACAAAAAAAAAACTTGAGTTATTCTTCATGCTAAAAGGAAGTTATAGTAGTTGTGACTTATGTCCAAATATGAGCGAAAAGAACAGAGGGGATAAAGTTTATGTGACTGGATACTCAAATACCCTTAAAGAAAATGACTAAAGCTGAAGTAAGCTGGAGACAAAGACGAGTTAAAATTAATCTTATTGACATGACTTTGTGGTCCATCTTATAAAGTAGAATTGATGCTAACACTTAGTTGAAACTATTTTACTTCTTTTATTGATCTTATTATCAAATACTGTAACAATATCTTATCCACAACCATGGGGACCAGACACGTTTCTCAAAAAATTAGAATTTTAGGCAGGGGAGGGGGCTTCTAATGGTAGTGCACACACCACACACAAGTCGTCGGAGTGGGCTAAAGTCGGTATCAGCAAATCAGCGAGGGAGTCTATCCCTTTTCACTAGCGCTAGACAAGGAGATTATTTTAGCGTCTGAGGTGGAGCGCCAACCTACCATCAGCTTCTTACTTTAACTGCACAGATCCCTGTGCTACTCATACGCTGAGTTGGCGAGGACCGGTATCGAATTGGGAACCTTGTGGTTTCTAGCCGAATGCTCTACACCGATTGAGCTAACCTGGTCCTTAATATATATATTAAATTATATATATTAATATATTAATATAAAAGTATAATATATATATATATATATATTTATAAAGGTGCCTTGTGGTGTAATGGTTATTGATGTAAGAAATGGTTGGTTGGTTGTTTTTATGGCATATCAAACCATGTGGGATAATTTACATAGAAAATAAACATAATAACTGGAGTTCAAATTCTGAATGAGGCTGTGTGCATTTCACATAGTACTATGAGAAAGGTGTGCATCCTACTATTCTCCCTACAGCTATGAGTAAATAGAAGGGCAGATTGGGCTCTTTAACCTTGGTAGTGGCAATTAATCTATTAGGAAGAGACTCTGAATTCAAACTGGTTAATTTTGCTTATAAATAATTGACGATGTGTCACATCCTGCTTTTGTGGAAAGGTTGGAGACAACTAACCACTATAAAACCTTTTTTGTGTAGCACATTTGGAAACAAATTAATGGCTGGATTACACCTTTGACCATAAAAATAATTTTTTTTTTTAATTGTAGTTTTCTCAATTACAACAGTAAAAATACATTCTGAAAAGCAATTAAAATGTTGAAGGGAGAAAAAACTTTTTTAATCTTGTGCAACAGGTGCGTTTATAACGGATTTTAAAAAATTATTAATACACTATTTTACTAAAGTAATAAAGTATTTTTTTTTTTTAAAGGGTCAAGTATATCTAACAAAAGCACTTTCAAGGGGTATATTGCACAGAACTGTGACAATTATAACAGTATTATGTCTTAATGTTTACAAAAATCAAGTTTTTTTTTTCTTCTCTTTCTACTTTCACCCACCCTCAATTATTTCTTATCAACATCAACTTTTCCAGAAGACCTGAAATTATAATTTCAAAATTCAGAACTCACATGATGAAGACCCATTACAAAGAAGATAAAGGCCTTTTATCAGGAAGCAGTAGAAATAATTCTAAAAACTTAAAAAAAAAAAAAAAAAAGAAAAAAGGTTGTATGATTTAGGATCTGTCTGATGATTTAGATCTTTGTCTGATGAAGAGTGAAGAAGTGCCAGTTGAAACTTCGTGAATTAAAAACTTTTGAGTGCAGTGATATATAACTATTACTTACTTATTACAAATAAATTTAAAATATTTTAAAGTAATGTGGACTAAAGATGCATTTTCCATTATGTATACTAGTACAAAATAAAAAAACGCACTCCGGGCGATGTAAAAATAGATTTTTGAAACATATTGCCCGAGGGGTGGGAGTTAAAAATTCAATGTCAGCGAGTTGTACCTAAGTAAGTAAAATCATCAAATTCATTAAAGGATTAAATAGAAACAATTTGAAATGTAAACTTTAAATATGTATTAAAATAAAAAAATAAAAATTAGTATATAATATATATATATATATATATTATATAATATATATATATATAATACCAGTCTGTATTTATTAAACTTGTTAAAAAACAATGAGGACTGTCTAATGTTGCATGTTCAATTTTGAGTGTATTTATGAGTGTTATGACGATTTTGGGGTAATGTGATGTAGCAGAGACGTAAATTTTGTTACAGGACAAAAACCGGAAGCGAATCTCCATTAATAGATTTGGGCGACTCGTGTTGCTCTGCACGCCAAAAGGGTTAAAACCAAGGTTTCACAATACCAAAGGGCACATACCTATCAGCGTCTCTGATTATCAAACAGCTGAAACCTTGAGAAGTTTTAATAATGATAATAATGAAATTATTACATACGGTGCTCAGGCGCACTACATCTCATCAAAGGTGCATTTTCAAAAGATAAAAAAAGTTAAAAAGACATCTTGTAGAAAGATGTCTTTTTAACTTTTTTTAGTCACATGAAAATATCCACAATAAAAGGAGATGTTAGTGGTGTAATGGTTATGGCAACATGAGTTCAAATCCTGGATGAAGCTATTTGCATTTCACATAGCGCTAATACCCTTGGAAAGGTATTAATCCAACTATTCTCCTTCCAGCAATGGGTTAAATAGTAAGGCAGCCTGGGCTCTTTACCTTGTTATGCTATCCAGTCTAGGAGAAGGAAAACTGAATTCAAACCTCTTAAACTCCATTCAAAAATTGACCTTGTGTCACATCCTGCTCATGCGGACGGGTTAGGGTGTGTGTGTGTGTGTGTGTGTGTATGTATGTATGTGTATATATATATATATATATATATTATTGGAATATTTTATATTATAAGGTGTGCTGGAGTCCACCACTTAAATTTATAGACTCTGCGTGGCCCATGGATTAAAGCCAGCCAATCAACACGCTCGAATACATGGTTAGTTAACTATTTAATCGCCAATCTTGAAAGCTAGTATTCGACACGGACGAACAGATCAACAACCAAGGACTCAGCTTAACACAAGGATTCTTCACTAAGGAACAACCAAAGGATTCTACCTAACACTAAGGAACACAAGGGATTCACTGTAAAGTGCTCTCACTTGAAGCCTAAAAATGGCATAAAAATCGTAACAGTGTGTGTGTAAGTTACTGGATGTTTTATCTTCAAATATACGACACCAAATACTTTGATAGAAAATGCGACAAAAAGGAAATGTTAATAGAACTGGAATATTTCTTGAACTTTCCATATGTACACAAAATTCGATAGTAAAACTTGACCTTGTATCAGAATCCACCTTCATCGAGGTTTGGTTTGGTTTTATTCATTTTAACGCCTATACTGAAATTTATTCAAAGTTGGATTAAGTTAAGATTTTAAAAAACAAAACAAAAAACAAAAAAAAACATTTTAAAAACTATCTTTTGTAATAAATTAAATATTTTCTAAAGTTATAATCATTATCAATCATCTTTAAAAATAGTTTGGGAATTTAAAAACAACTTTTATCAATCAAATTCTGAGAATTTTTTTAAGCCTTCAACAAGTGAGTATAGAAAAGTCATAAAAGATTATCATGTATCAACATAAATGTAAAGAAACCAAAAAAAAAAAAAAAAAAAAAAGAGGCGGGGGAGGTGGGTCTCTAAGAAATATTGTGTTACACAGTTGAATCTTTTGCTATAAACACACTTTGTGTTTTTAAAGTGAAGATTAAGTTTTGCAAGAAAGGCAATATTATCAATTTACATTCTCAAGAAGCTCAAGCCATTAATTCTTAGTGTCATCTCCTAGCTGTGACAGCTGTTTGGGATAGTGGATAGTATTAATGGTTTTAAATAAGCATCTATGTATTGGTTCATTTCTGCCAGTAGTGAAGGGGACACACACACACAGAGTTGTGTAAAGCAGGCATATTCACCTCCTGTTGCATTTCAATTATGTGAACTCAAGCGTGAATTGTTTAGCACAGATTTTCTCATTTTACAAATGGCGGAAAAATAAAAATAAAAGGCCCAATAGGAAGTAAACAAATACAGCAAAGTGAACCTTTCAAAAATTAAAATTTTGAAAATTCCATTTTCTTTTCATAAACATTTGATTGTATTAACTGTTTCATTTTCTTTCTTCTTTTTTTTTTCATAACTTGAAACAGTAGACATTCATTTAGTTTTTTTAAGTCTGAAATTTGAACCAATTTTTTCAAAATACAACATTTTCAATTGATATTTTTAGAATCTTTTTTATTTTAAATTATTCAGTGCAAATTTTATTTAATTAATTTCTATTTAAACTATAATTCTAAAGGCAAATATTGTAAACTACTTAATTCATGATTTCCAAATATATTACTAATAATTAATAAATAACCGCAGTTTACAAAGATGCTGATAGGTACATGTCCTTGCATCAAGGACGCAGTAAAATCATATCCATGCATCTCAGTGTTTTCCTTTTTTTCTTCGCTCATCATTTCAGCTAACTGTAAATACATTTCAATAATTTCTTAGAAATGAATTACACAGGATAGGTTACAAGGTAGGAGATAGACGGCTTTAATTGGGACCAATAATTTTCTGGGTGACCCATTCAAAGTAAATATGTGCATCCCAGGATGCACTAAATCAAAAAGCTATCAGCATCACTTGGAAGTGTATTAATTTAATCCTTTATATCCGTTGTACCATGCGTCTAACAAATAACCCTTGTTATTTTCTGAAAGATTATGGTGAGTGTTTAAGAATGAAGTTTCTTTTACTGTAGTAACATCCTAGGCAAAATAGATAAGGAGCTCACATAATGATGTTGTCAAAGTTGAATTATTTGAAAATAAAACTTTATTGCAGCAGCATGCCCTATTCAACCAACCTCTCTTCTAACAAAGTACTCTAAAGGGTTGAAAATAGAGGAAAAAGTGGATATAACAAACAGCAACTAAATTCAATTGATATTTCACCTCGTTTTTTAAGTGAGGCTTCCTCAGAATCTATTGAGACAAATGCTTTTAACATTCTGCTTTTATCTGAAAAGGTAATTGGGTAAGGGATTGAAAGAGGAGAGGGCTTGGTATGGTATTTTTATGGGGTCAGTTTGTTGCCTTTGAAGAAATTTGATAGTCAAAGTGTAGGTGAGTGTATGATGATTAGTGTCAGATAAGATTTGTGAACCACTAGCGACTGGGCATATTTTTCTTTGATTATTTTAGAGAATCACAAAGTACTCTATATTTTCAAGCATCTCAACAACATCCTTACAGAAAGATTTCCTCTAATTATGTCAATGAAACCTTCATAAATTTTCAATTGAACAAGAAATTCTTTAGGAATGGGAACTGATGATTTTCTGGCAAGTGGAACAAAACTGTATAGAGAATACAAGTATAGGGTAAATGTGACGGTAATTTTTGTTACAGACAAAAACCGGGAAAGCGAATCTCCATTCTTAATAGATAATGTTGAACCTGATCCAATTTGATAACATAGGTAATAAGGCTAACAAAAAGGTAGGTTTAATGATAAATTCAAATTGTTTCTAAGGAAAGACATGGCGCAATGGTTGACAACAGTTACAACTTGGAAGAATTCTCACTTTGTCTATAGCAGTCTATGCTTTCTATGGTATATTGACATCACTTTCTGCAGATGAGATATTACTACCTAGATATGTGAACTTGTTCTACTAATTTCAGAGGCTACCCATGCCATTGTGGAGATGCCTCTATCTTGTTTAAATGTGTGAACTCTGTTTTCCAAATTCATGTAGAGGCGATGTGTCTTGCCAC
>JALAJA010000481.1:40000-51552 GCA_023376005.1 Doryteuthis pealeii | reverse complement strand
GTGGCGGGGAAGTAGGTAAAACCATTAATGGTGGTATAAGACTACCCAGACAGCATAATACCCCCGTTTTTATGAGGATTGGGAAATACCCATTAATGTTCATAGGTAGGGTATATAACACTCCCTAAACTCGAGTGCTGGTTGGTTAGATTTAAATAGTAGGGCAGACTGGCCTCTTCAGCTTGGGTAGGTAACCAGTCTAGGAGAGGGATAACTCTGAATTCAAAATTCCTGAGGTCGGTCGTTGATTGGGTTTGTGGCAACCCTTGATGCACCAATTCTTTCCTATCGACTGTGCCAAAAAGTGCGGATGGTCCAACACAAGCCTTCACCACTATAAACAAATATAAATGGTTTCTTGGTGATTCAATTTCTTTTAAAACTCAAGTTTTGAACGAATTATTGTAAACTTTTTCTATCTATTTAATCCATAGATGGGACCCTAATAAGCACAACCGCTCCGGTCCAGGGTGGTCTTGTGAAGAAAGGCAACGAAGGAGGACTCCACACTCCCCAGAGCTCCAGAATTGGAACTTCACCATTAGATGATAATATATAATTTTAGATAGTAGACATTAACATTTCTTTTCAGAGTAGCTGGATCAATGCAAGGTCTGTTTTTTTTTACATAGGGATGCAACTCATGATTCAGTAATAATGGATCTGCGGGACTAACTTAAAAAATCCCCCTCTACCCAGGCGACGCTGGGTAGCCGCTACTAGTACATTAAAGGGCAGTTAGTGTGTATGTATGTATATGTATGTATGTATGTCCGGAGAAAACTACAAAAATAAAACAATTAATAACAAAGTAAATATATAAAAACATTCACTGTCACCAGATCTCGCTTTTTGAGCAAAAATAATGAATATTTTATTCATATTTGTGAAGATGATTAAAAAATAAAATTTAATTGATAACAGCTTGGAATTTTTTTTTTTTTTTTGCAATTAATGCACATTTCACCTAGCAAAAAGTGGATAGACTCCCTCGCTGTCTGGTTCATACAGACAATAGGCCACTCTGCCAATTTTACATTTTTTTTTTATTCATTAATGATAAAATATTTCCTGCCCAGAAATTTGACTTTAAAAGTTGATAATTCAAAGACTGATTTAAATGTAAATTTTTACTTCCGAACTTTTGGTGAGTGTGGTTTTTTGTTTTTTTTGTTGGGGGGGGGGCGGTGGTTAATATGTCCCACCAATGACAACTATTAACCTGCGGCTATGGTTAATGAGTCAAGCTTTTAAAAAGAAAAAAAAGAAAAAGAAACAGTAAATAGACGACAATCAATTCAGTCTAATTTGTCTTGGTCAGAAGAAAAGAAAAGAAAGAAAATTAAATCTTTTAATTTCCATTCAACTTTATACAGGGGGGGCGTCAACAAATTTGATATCATTTGAGATATACAGGTATTTTTTTTTACATAGGGATTTAAATGGGGCATCCCACGAGGATGCAACTCACGATTCAGTAATAATGGATCTGCGGTACTTACTTTTAAAAATCCCCGTCTACCCAGGCGACGCCGGGTAACCGCTGCTTGTATAATAATAAATAAGAATATCAGTGTATCTGTGTGTTATATTTCTTAATTTTTACACTTAGACGCCATAGTCCAGAATATCCTATCATTTTGAAATCAGACGGTAAGCACGCAGTTATACGTTTTCAATCTTTTCTATCCAACACTTATAAACCCTGTCGACTGGAGCTTTAAAACACACAGACTGCACCTCTGCAGAGGGGTAAGACCCCCTATTGTGGCTACTTTCGCCCTTACTTAGTGTTGTACCGGCCGTTCCTACAGTGGAGAATATACACCGGTTCTCACTATAAATAGTGAGACACCGAGTGAAAAGGTTGTACTGTTACCGTTTAACGGCAAGCTAGCCGTTCCTGTACCATTATTGTAAATACACTTGTCTTATTTTACCCTACCTCGACTTGACTTCTTTTTTACTGTTGGATTAACATCACAACACTTAGGCGAGACGGAAGGTCAGAAAGGCCCCTTCCGATCAATTGGCTGGTTGTGTCAAGCCCTAGCATGTATATGATTGCCCTAACGCCTTTGCCCTCATCTCAAGCCACAACCCCTTTTATCACATATGTGTTAGAAGGCAGTGGCTGAGGTTCTTGTTGACCTGGGTATGATGTTAAAATCTATCCCCCTTCATCACTATAACTCCGAGGTCCACAGAGTGGTAGTACCTGTTAGGGTCCCATCAATGGGTTAAATAGAAAAAAATTAGTTTTAAAAATTAGATTTTAAATTTTTAAAAATTAATACCTATTGATAATGAATAAAACAAAACGTTTTCGACTTAAAATATCCCAATAAGGGTTGATATGCCGTAAAATTCAACCAACAAATTAACCAGTGCGTTTCTTTTTATTTAGTGTAAAACAAAGTAAAGTCGTCGGGGTGGCCTAAAGTCGGTATCAGCCAATCAGCGCGCTAGCGCTAGACCAAGGAGATTGTTTTTGCGTCTGATGTGGAGCGCCACACCTACCATTAGCTTCTTACTTTACTGCACAGATCCCTGTGCTACTCATACGCTGAGTTGGCGAGGGTCGGTATCGAACTAGGAACCTTGTGATTTCTAGCCGAACGCTCTACCGACTGAACTAAAGTTATATATATATTTACCAACCCCTCCGCACGAGCAGGATGCGACACAAGGTCAATTTCTTAAGCGGAGTTTAACAGGTTTGAATTCAGAGTTTTCCTTTTCCTAGACCGGTTGCCTAAACAAGGTTAAAGAGCCCAGTCTGCCCTACTATTTATCCATAGCTGGAGGGAGAGTAGGATTCATACCTTTCCCAAGGGTATTAGAGCTAAGTGAAATGCAATTAGCACGTCCAGGATTTGAACTCGGGGCGACGAGTCCATTTTCAATGACTTTAACCATTACACCACACGCTTCCTACTAAAGTTGTATAATTACTAAGAGGAACAGGGGGTCAAAGTTAAGACCGCAAAGTAGGTGGCCCTTAAGGAAAAATTGTAATAGTGTAAAAAGTACCTGATACTTATAAGGAAAATCCTTCCTAAAATGAAGCAACCAAGCGGCTACCCGATACTATTAGTATTTTTGTAATTTAATCATTGTAGTTCTTTTAAACAATAACAAAATAAATAAACTCATTCTTACTAATTATTCTGATAACTCGACTGCAATAACATTTCCATAAGTTGAATGAACTCTAATTTCTAAAATGAATTGATTAGTGAAATTAAAAATCAAAGTTAATAGAAAAAAACTGACACGATACTTTGCATTTAAAAAAATTAAATAATTCATTATAAATTATTTTAATCTATTATCTAAGACTAGCAAGTATATACACCTTCCGAGTGAACGTATTTAAGTTTTAATATAATGCAATATATTAAATTAGAAAGACTAACGAAATTAAATAAGAACACATATAAAAAGATTACACTTATTATAATTATGTTTTAATTGGTTTCTATATAAAATCATTCATAGGATTGATTTTAATACGTTGGAGAATAAAACAATAATACTAGAGATGAGTTACACCAAGTAATTATTTATTAAACCCAGTTTTGTTAAAACCAATATGCAAATTAACCACACCATATATTATGTAAACTTTTATTTCTTAGTGATATATAAGACACATTGCAGGATTTTAAACCTGTTTATAATATGGGCACATCTAACTCAGATTTTCTTAGAGACATCGTTAATGAATCAAATTTATTCCATGTATTTTGACTATGAATTAAATACTCATTGATAAATTGACGCAATTCCCGGGGGTGTTGTGATGTAGGCAGTGACGTAGTTTTGGTTAAAGAGAGACACCGAATCTCTAATCTAGCAAAAGATGTATCGTTTTTGTTTTTTAATAATCTAATAAGCATGTATATTTATCTTATTATATAGATATATATATATATATATATATACGTTAAGAGAAAGGAAATGAATCCGACGGTATGAGTATAGATAAAAGGATATGAAAACAACACAATATGCTGTTAAAGTGAAAAGATTTTATATCATATTCATAGCTAATATTGAACAATATTTCGATTTATAAATATTATCTTCAGAGCTTGTTTATACTCCGCACTTATCAATGGCGGAGACGAAAATAATATGAATTCAAAACGAAAACATTGATGTTGTAAAAAATTATGCGGTAGTTTCAAATATAAGCACACGCACATACACACACATACACACACACACACACACACACACACACACATATATATATATATATTATATATATACCTATGAGTGTATGTATATATATATGAGTTTATATATATATATATGTGAGTTTTATATGTGTATATATATATATACATATGAGTTTATTTATAATATATATATATATATATATGAGTTTAATATATATATATATATATGAGGAAAAATGAGTAAAGAAAAGAAATGTAAATGGATAAAATGAATTTAATCGATTTCACATTAATCGATATCACTTACACATGTGTTTCGGGTCATGTGTGTGAAAATATTTCGCACACATAGAAGAATCGACCTTCATCAGCATTCAGAACAAATGTTCACTCTGATGAAGGTCGAATCTTCTATGTGTGCGAAATATTTCACACACATAAACTGACCGAAACACATGTGTAAGTGATATCGATTAATGTAATATCGATTAAATTCATTTTATCCATTTACATTTCTTTTCTTTACTCATTTTTTCTCATATTGTCGGATTCAATTCCTTTTTCCATTTTTACACATATTATATATATTATATATATATATATATATATATATACATATGAGTTTATATATATATATATATATATATATATATATATATATATATATATACCTATGAGTTTCATTAGATCACCAACTTTATTGGACTTTTTTTTTTCAATAAAGTTGACGGTCTTACGAAATTCATAGGTATATACAAATACCTGTGAGTAGAAATATATATATATATTACCGCAAAAATTACCGATTTTCAAGCCTCTGTCTTTACCAAATATATACGAATTATATATATATATATATAGATTCAGATCTTAGCCCTGAAGAGCATTAAGCGAAACTAATAGTAGGTTCGTCTGAATCATTAGATTTATCTTTATATATACTAGCAAATGTATGCACCCTCTGGGTGCAAGTATTTAAGTTTTAATGTAATAAAATATTAGATTAATTTAGAAAGGCTAATGAAACTAAATAAGAATGCAGATAAAAAAGATTTGAAACTGAGGGTGTATAATCACAAAATAGAACAACTGAAACTTACTCTTCCCCCACTCCCGTCTTTCATTGCTAAATTTTCCTAATTTAACTATTTAGTTAAAATAGGAAGTAAAGAATAAAATTACAGTCATTTCTTCTTGTTAACGCATCTCTTTTAAGATTTATCCCCGAGGTTTTTGCTCATATTCATTAAGATAAAATCAAATTAGAAATCAATAATACTAAGCACATATTTATTAAAATCAGATTTTGTATATCAATATGCAAATTAGCCTTCCCATTCACACTGTAAACTACTATTTTGTAATATATATAAATACAATTGCATGTTAATAATATGTAGATATTGTCAACAGTATTAATAATGTAAAACAATTTTTATTAATAACTGAGGTTTAAATAAAAATGATATCCTGTACAATGTGACGTTAATAACTAAGAGAATTGTGACTTAGTAATATAGTTTCGGTTACAGACAGAAAAACACACAATCTCCATTATAATATGAATATATATATGTGTGTGTGTGTGTGTGTTTGCACGCATATGTGTCTGTATCTTTAATTACAGTGCTCTCTGCTCGAAAATATAGAGCAATATCACAAAAAATCAGAAAATAAAATTTAAAAAAAAAATAAAAAAATAATTTTTGGATATTTAAAAAAATTTTTTTTTTTTACTCATTTCGATAATTATTTAATCTTTATTTAATTATTTATCTTATAAAAGAAAAAAGTATACATCAATATTTTCTCTGTTTAGAGGGGGCGCTAATTTTCAATAGAGTTTGTGACAAAAAATTATTAGAGATTGATACTAAAGTAAAGTAGTTATTAAAAAAATATGTTTTTAGAATATAATAATATGACATTTTAAACTTAACATCATGATACTCATATCTTAAATGAATTTTATATATTAATTTCAAATAACTAATCGGCTTATGATAAAACAGGATACAAACTCACGACCCAGAGTTTCACGTTGTTGAGCCTCAGTTGAGATCGTCTGATTTTTTTTTTTTTTTTCACATTTTTGTTAAGTTGAATTTAACAAATGTGTCGTTAGATTTATCCTGTTTTATTATTATCTCATTTTATACTTGAATACTTTTCCCTAATGAAGAAAAAAAATGTCAGTGTTTCAGTGTGTCACATTGTTTTCAAATTTCTCCAAATCGTGGCGAACAGTTTTGTGTAAAATTGCTACCCCTCCCCCCCAATAAACAAAGGGACGTTAAGTGAGATAAACAACAGGGAATTTAATCTAATGTGTAACATGAGAGCAATCCCTGATATCTAATCATAATGAACTAACATTCCAACAAATCTCTCCCCCCCCTCTCTCTCTCTCTCTCTCTCTCTCTCTCTCTCTCTCTCTCTCTCTCTCTCTCTGATATACACATCTATATACATATATAAAGGGCAGTTGTGTATGTCCGGAGGAAACTTCGAAAATAAAACAATTAACGACAAAGTAAAAGTCGTCGGTGGTGGCCTAATGTCGGTATCAGCCAGACAGCGAGGGAGTCTATCCCCTTTTCATTATCGCTAGACCGAGGAGATTATTTTAGCATCTGAGGTGAAGCGCCACACCTACCATCAGCTCCGCACTTTACCGCACAGATCTCTGTGCTACTCATACGCTGAGTTGGCGAGGGCCGGTATCGAACTAGGAACCTTGTGGTTTCTAGCCGAACGCTCTACAGACTGAGCTAACCTGGCCCCGATAAATAAATTCACTATCACCAGGGCTTGGTTTTTGAGCAAAAATAATGAAGATTTCATTTACATTTGGGAAAATATTTAAAAATTAAATTTTGTCTAGTAACAGAAGGGAATTGAAATATGATGCTGATTGGTGGAATTTATATTGTTGTTTTTTTAAATTGTAAATTATTGAATTAAAATTTCTATATTGTTATACATTTACGTGGGGATTTTATGGGGCATCCAGTGAGGATCTAACTTGTGATAAGTAATAATGGATCTGCGAGACTAACTAAAGTCAGCGGTCTGATTATAACCATAGGTATACACTGATACCTATGGGTAGAAATATATCTATAACCGCAAAATGGCCGATTTTGAAGCCTTTTCTTTACCAACCACACACACACACACACACACACACACACACACATATATATATATATATATATATATATATATATATATATATATATATATACATGTAGAATTAAACAAAAGACACATCTCCTGTTTAACAATTTTATTTTTGAAATTTTTAATGTTTGGGTGGAATTCGTCGATAAGTCCACCAAAGTTCAAGTCCCGAGTACTTCCAGCCTCCACATTAATATAATTTTTTAAAAACTGGAACATATCACCCCTGATGATGGCACTTCGAAGTGCTGAAAGTACTCGGGACTTGAACTTTGGTGGACTTATCCACGAATTCCACCCAAACATTAAAAAGTTGGCCAGAAAACTGGAAAAAATCAAAAATCAAATTGTTAAACAGGAGATGTGTCTTTTGTTTAATTCTACATGTATAAATGAAAGAATGCTGCCCAAATACACACACACACATATATATATATATATATATATATATATATATATATAATATATATATACGATTCAATCAATATAAACTAAAATTCCAAGAGGCCAACATATCAATGGAATCAGAACGACTCCGTGAGTAATTTTGGGTTTCTTTGTTTTGTTTTACGGCATATCAACCTCAGTGGGTCATTTAATGCCGATAAAGTTTTGAAATAAATCAATTCTTAATGGATAATACAATTTTGTTTATAAATACATTTTTCTATTTAACCCATAGATGGGACCCTAACAGGTACTACCACTCTGGGTCAGAGTGGACCAGGGAGCAATGGTGATGAAGGGCTGCTCCACATTCCCCAAACCTCCAAAACTGGAACCTCACCATCAGATAGAGTTTAACGTCATTCCCAGGACATGTAGACCCGCAGCCACCGCCTTCTAGCACCCATATGATAAAAAGGGGTTGGGGCTTGCCATAAGGGCAATAGGGTTGGGAAAATCATTTAGGTGCTAGAGCTTGACGTGAGAGTGAGAGAGAGGGGGGAGAGAGGAACAGATAAACAGAGATAGATAGATAGATAGATAGATAGATAGATAGATAGTGAGAGAGAATGAGAGAGAAACAGATTGACAGATAGAGATTGATAGATGGACAGAGAGAGAAACAAGAGAGAAAAAAAGACAAACAGAGACAGAGATAGCGACTGAAAGAGAGACAGGGGGGAGAGAGAGACAGAGAGACAGACAGAGATGGATAGATGACGAGAGGGAGAGAGCGAGAGAGAGAAAGAGAGAGTGAGTAAGAGAGAACGAGACAGAGAAAGAGAGAGAGAGAGAGAGAGAGGCAGAGATAGAGGGATAGATGACGAGGGAGCGAGTAAGAAAGAGCGAGACAGAGAGACAGAGAGGCAGAGATAGAGATGGATAGATGACGTGAAAGCGAGTAAGAGAGACAGAGAGAGAGAGAGAGAGAGAGAGAGACAGAGATGACGAGAGAGCGAGTAAGAGAGAGAGAGACAGACAGACAGACAGACAGACAGAGATAGAGATGGATAGATGACGAGAGAGCGAGTAAGAGAGAGAGAGAGACAGAGAGACAGACAGACAGAGATAGAGATAGAGATGGATAGATGACGAGAGACCGAGTAAGAGAGAGAGACAGAGACAGAGAGACAGGGAGACAGAGAGACAGAGACAGGCAGAGACAAAGATAGAGATGAATAGATGACGAGAGACCGAATAAGAGAGAGAGACAGAGAGACAGAGAGACAGAGACAGACAGAGACAGAGATAGAGATAGAGATGGATAGATGACGAGAGACCGAGTAAGAGAGAGACAGAGAGAGAGAAAGAGAGAGAGGGGGGTAAAAATAACATACTTTATTAAAATACTTTCAATGTCGCAAAAAAATGAGCATCGTTGAAATTACAACAAACAAACAAAAAAAGAACCCAAAAACCGTAAAATGTTGGTGGATATGAAGTGAAATCTGCAGTGATTGTCACGATGCGTTAGAATCAACAAAATGAATCTTCTCTTAATTGTTTGACGGTCGGGACTCAAATGGATCTTTTTTAACTCATTGATTCGTGCACTTGTTATGGGGGAGTGGGAATGGGAGTACTGGGAGGGAGGAAGGAGAGGAGGGAGAGAGGGGAGGCCTGTGAGGGGGAAAACGCCATCAAAAATGAAAAGGGGGAGACAAATAAAACATTCTTCCCGTCGAGTGAATGCGTGCACGAATCGTCATAAAAACGGTGCAAATATGTCGAATTATGTCCGGTATTTCTTATACACTGAATAGTTTAAGGTTTTCCGATACAGAAAACATCCTATGCATTACATACATATCACAGGGTATACATATATATATATATATATACATGCATATATATATATATATATATATATATATATATATATAGACAGACAGGCACATAAACAGACAGTCCGACGCACACAGAAATATATATATATATATATATATATATATATATATATATGTAATATACACACACTCACACACACACACACACACACCACACACACACACACACACACACATATATATATATATATATATATATATATATATATATATATATATATATATATATAATATACCAAACTTATTGGTAAATCCTCGCGGTGAGAAAAAAAACAGCAAATAGTTTGATTGTAAAAATATACTACCAAACATCAACCGGGAAGAAAAAAATTTTTGTAAAAAAGAAAAGACCAAGATAGTCGTACCAACTAAAAATAATCTATTGGTACAGTATTTGGCCAAAAGAAAAAACAATTTATATGCATATATATATATATATATAAGATATATATATTCATACAAATCCGCCAGGAGACTAAAGCTAATAAGTAAAAAGTGCTCAATATCTAAGTAGAGGAAGTGATAAAGATAAATCTAATGAGTCAGACGAACCTACTAAAAGTTTCGCTTAATACTCTTCAGGGCTAAGATCTGACTCAGAGTCAGCTTCTAAGCTGGTCCTTCTTCCAACGGTATGGTGTTGAAGAGTTCAGGTCCGTTTTGAGAGCTCAGTGTTTATTTTTTATAAACAAAGCAAAGTAATGAAGACAAAAATGCTTAAAAATCGGATATTAAGTGGTTATGGTCCATTTCCACCCATAGATATCTGAAAGCCCTATATTTATATATATATTGAAAGACAACGCGAAAGATTGATATAGTAAAAGTAACGATATCAATATATCTTTCGCTTCTTATATGCATTTATTAATACTAAGTTATTTCTAAACAATACATGAATGCACACACACACACACACACACATACATATATATAATATATATTATATATATATATATAATATATATATTATATAGTGTGTGTGTGTGTGTGTGTGTGTGTGTGCGCGCGGGGCCTATACTTTGAAAGCGACAGAGAAAGAGACAAACAGATTCATGATTGAATATCAATTTCGATATAGAGAATTAAATATTAATATACAACCATTCCAATATATATATATATATATATATATATATATATATATATATATATATATATATATATATATATATATAATATTCTTCTCTTATCTACACACACATATATATATTAAATATCTAAGAAAAAAGTTGTTATTAATATATAGTACATAAGCGGTAATTAATAAACACATATATTTTGAATATATATATATATATATATATATATTCATTATAGTGTATAATACATTTAAAGTGTGATTGTAACTATTTTAGCCTCTTATCGTCAAGACAACGCGCCCGTTAAAAAAACAAAAAAAACGGGCGTGTTGTCTTGAGGATAAGTGGCTAACATGCAGCTTTACAACCAATGGTAACAATCGCACCTTAAATGTATTGTACACTATAATGAATAAATAGGTACAGCTCTTACACTCCTAATCGAATACTTTATTTTCAATCCGCCCATACTAGAATAAACTATATATATATATATTTATATATATATATATCTTATTATAATGGAGATTGTGTATTTTTCTGTCTGTAACCGAAACTATATTACTACTTAAGTCACAATTCCCTTAGTTATTGACATCACATTCTCAATGATTTTATTTTCATTCAAACCTCAAGTATTAATAAAAATTGTTTTACATTATTAATACTGTTAATTATATCTATATGCTAACAACATGCAATTATATTTATATATACAGCAAAATAGCGGTTTACCGTGTGAACTGGAAGGCTAATTTGCATATTGATATTAAAAATGTGATTTTAATAAATATGTGCTTATTATT
>JALAJA010000481.1:27500-37500 GCA_023376005.1 Doryteuthis pealeii | reverse complement strand
CAATTATTTGCTCGTTGCACATCAGAATTTATCAAGACGCTCGTCATTTCCTATTCTTAAATATATAGAAAATCCCGAGATGAAGAACTAATACTGGCTCAGCTGCGCATTGGCCAAACAAGCTAAATAGTGGGACAGACTTGGTTCTTTAACTTTGGCAACCAGTCTAGGAGAAAGAAAACTAAATTCAAACCGGTTAAGCTCCGTTTAATAAATTTTATTTATCATGCAAAATTGGCAACACTGTTGGAATAGTTGTGCACCGAACAATGAATGATCAATTTAGCCGACAGTAGGAGAATGGAAATCTGGATATAGAAAATCGCAAGAGGAGGAAGTTGTTAGAGGTGATATAACCTATGGACATGAATGGAATGCGCCGACGATTACTATAAGTAGCAGGAACAATTGTGGCTTGATACGAAGCAAATGCGAGTCAGCTCGTAACTGTATGGTCAGACGCAATCTCCACTTTCTTTGCTGTAATTTCTACTCCTTTTTGTTCAATACATTTGTATCCATTGTTACCAGTCGTTTGTCTTATTTTTTACCCTTAAAACCCCACAACAGAAGTAATACTGGCTCGGCTGTGCATTGGCCATAGAAGACTTACATACTCTTTTATGCACACGCTAGAGAATCAACCTCGGCGCGGTCCATGTCAAACACCCTGCACTGTCTAACATTTCCTCGTGGAGTGTGAAGCCTTTGCTCCAATCAGAAAGAAAAAAATAATACAATTGTATAGTAACTATTTGTATTTAAGGATAATCCTTTTTTTTCACAGAGTTATATTGTTTCAAATATTACTATTTGATATAAATAATTTCCAAGCAGATATATTGTGCCTATATATGGTACCCTAAAAGGTATTACCATTCCTGGTCGGTACACCGAACAAATTATTATCAATTAAACCAACAGTAGGAGAAATGGAAGCAAGGATATAGAAAATACCAAGAGGGAGAAATGATACTGGCTCGGCTGCGCATTGGTCATACAAGACTGACACAATCTTTGATGCTCGAGCAGAAAGCAGTCATAACGGCTGCACATCTGTGTTGTTTAGGGATGGAATCCTGGTGGCTAAACAGTCTATGATATGCAACACTCTACTTAGGCTATTACTTAGGTTAGACGGAAGGTCAGAGGGGTCCGTACCGATCAATCGGCAAATCACGTCAAGCCCTAGCACTTATATGATTGTCCCTACCCTACTGCCCTCATGGAAACTCCCAAACCTTTTTATCATATATATATTTACCAACCCCTCCGCACGATCAGGATGCGACACAAGGTCAATTTCTTAAGCGGAGTTCAGCAGGTTTGAATTCAGAGTTTTCCTTCTCCTAGACCGGTTGCCTAACCAAGGTTAAAGAGCCCAGTCTGCCTTACTATTTATCCATAGCTGGAGGGAGAGTAGGATTCATACCTTTCCCAAGGATATTAGCGCTAAATGAAATGCAATTACCAATCCAGGATTTGAACTCGGGGCGACGAGTCCATTTCCCATGACTTTAACCATTACACCACGCGCTTCCTACCTTTTTATCATATATGTGCTAGAAGGCGGTGGCTGAGGGTCTTATTGACCTGGGTATGACGTTAAACGCTATCTGATGGTGAGGTTCCAATGCATCTACAAAAATTAAACCTGTAAATTTTAGTACCAATTTTCATCTCACGTTCTAACAGTTTTTGGCATTAAATAACCCACAGGGTTATCATACCATTAAACCGCACTGTCAGTGGGGCGTTAGAATGCACCGACTGCACCTCTGCAGAGGGGTAAGACTCCCCCAATGGGGCCACCTGTTGGCCGTGGGTGGCGACCCGTGATGCTTAAGGATAGAGCCCAGGTGGATGAGCAGTTCATGACATGCAATACTCCACTTTGGCTCTATCTTGGGCTAGACGGGCGATCGGAGAGGCCCCCTCCGATCAATCGGCTGGTCACGTCAAGCCCTAGCACCTATATGATTACCCCAACCCTATTGCCCTTATGGCAAGCCCCAACCCCTTTTTATCATATGGGTGCTATAAGGCGGTGGCTGCGGGTCTACATGTCCTGGGAATGACGTTAAACTCTATCTGATGGTGAGGTTCCAGTTTTTGAGGTTTGGGGAATGTGGAGCACCCCTTCATCACCATTGCTCCCTGGTCCACTCTGACCCGGAGTGGTAGTACCTGTTAGGGTCCCATCTATGGGTTAAATAGAAAAATGTGTTTATAAAAAAATTGTATTATCCATTAAGAATTGGTTTATTTCAAATTTTTATCGACATTAAATGACCCACTGAAGTTGATATGCCGTAAAACAAACCAAACCAAACCATACCATTAAACAAACCAAACCAAATGAAGTTAATGAAAATTATTTATACCAATTTGTATATATCAAGAACTTTAAACATAGAAACCTTTATCAAATTGACTTGTTTTGGCATTAAATAACCAGAAAAGGGTTGATATGCCGTAAAACAAACACATCCTCTTTTTAAAAATAAAATTTGAGTCTTTAATAATTTTTTCGACACATATATGATACCATCTATTACGGGACAAAATATTTTCATTCATAGTTAATTTCGGTGTTGGTAAATACAGCTTCTGTACCGATACTTTTCGAACCACTAAAAATAATTGGTCAGAAAAAGAAAACACCCTTCTGCTTGGTTAGCATTAATATTTTGAAACCGCACACGTACACAGCAGTATATGCGGCGCGTGGTGTAATGGTTAGAGTCGTAGGAAATGGACTCGTCGACCCGAGTTCAACCACTGGATGAGGCTGCTTGCATTTCACATAGTGCTAATACTCAAAGGGAAGGGCATGCAACAAACTACACTTCCTTCAGGGTTAATAAAACACCCTTAGTTAACCAGTCTAGGAGAAGGACAATTCTGAATTCAAATATGTTAAACTTCACATAAGATATTGACCTTGACTCACAAACTAATCTTGCGGAAGGGTTGGTAAATCTCTCTCTCTCTCTCCTCTCTCTCTCTCTCTCTCCCTCTCTCTCTCTATATATATATATATATGTGTGTGTGTGTATATATATGTGTTTGTGTGTGTGTGTATTTATATATATATATATATATAATATGTGTGTGTGTGTGTGTGTGTGTGTGTGTGTGTGTCTGATAGGCAAAAACATATAGATAAAGAATTCTGCAACTTCAAGCGAAATACAGAATTGTACACATATTTGCTTATATCCATACGATATATATTATATATATATATATATATATATATATATATATATATATATGAGATTCAGCATTTGTACTGCTATATTATTTGAGTCAACATAATTAAAAGATCCCCAATGTTGTCGTCATCATAGAATAAATAAACATAAAAATGCTGAGGATATATTAACTCAGCTCATTCAATATATATATATATATATATATATATATATATATATATATATATATATATTTTATATGTATATGTATAAGTATTAACTTACCGGTGGGTATAAGAACGATCGTTGGAAGCGCACAATATCCAGAGGTTAAGGTTGAGAAAAAACAAATACAAAGTGCTCAATACAATGTAGAGCATAAATTTATTTTAAGAATGGAAAGGAGTAACCTACTCGAGTTTCATCGATTGATTCTTCAAGGTTACTTTAAATTAATCGAGTTTACGATTAATCTTAGGTGTTAAAACGGGCATGTTTATAACACCTAAGATTAATCGTAAACTCGATTAATTTAAAGTAACCCTGAAGAATCAATCGATGAAACTCGAGTAGGTTACTCCTTTCCATTCTTAAAAATAAATATATATATATATATATATATATGTGTGTGTGTGTGTGTGTGGTGTGTGTATTTGGGCAGCATTCTTTCATTTATACATGTAGAATTAAACAAAAGGCACATCTCCTGTTTAACAATTTTATTTTTTATCTTTTCTAATTTTCTGGCCAACTTTTTAATAGTTGGATGGAATTGGTGGATAATTCCATCCAAACATTAAAAAGTTGGCCTTTGGTAAGAGTTTGGAGGCGCGTGGGCTTGTGGTTAGAGTCGTGGAAAATGGACTCGTCGATTCGAGTTCAATTCTTAGACGAAACTGTTGGCTTTTCACATAGCGCTAATACCCTTGGGAAAGGTATGAGTCCATATATTCTCCCTCCAGCTATGGGTTAAATAGTAGGGCAGACTGGGCCCTTCAGCCTTGGGTAGGTAACCAGTCTAGGAAAGGGATAACTCTGAATTCAAAATTCGTGTGGTCGGTCGTTGATTGGGTTTGTGGCAACCCTTGATGCACCAATTCTTTCCTATCGACTGTGTCAAAAAGTGTGGATGGTCCAACACAAGCCTTCGCCACTATAAACAAATCAATGTGTGGGTGTTCATTGTGTGTATGAACCCTCATGCGTCGAAAATCGACGAGAGAGTCCATATTGTATATATATATATATATATATATATATATATATATATATATAGTTTGCTATATCTATAATTAAAGAGTGCTCAATATCATTGATAGAGGATGTATATCTAAGTTAGGATTGTATATCTAAGACAGGAAGTCAATGGCGTTTGGTAACAGACAGTTTATCGTTAGAAACTATTAATTACCAAGTACTGTTGGCTACATGTCTTCGCTACCCTAAATCTGATGAACAAATGTGTGGATTTTTACCAAACCCTTTCACTGCGGATAGGATGTGACACGAGTTCACTAGCATGAGCATTAAGCGAGGATCGAATTCGTTATTGATCTGCGAGATTAGCTTGCTTACCATTATACACCGATGTACACATGTATGTAGTAAGTCGTTATGTCGGCCTAATGTCGGTATCAGCCAGACAGCGAAGGGGTCTATCCTCTTTTCACTAGCGTTATACATACATCTGTATGAATTTGATATATTGAAAAAAAAAGTGATGTTTACAAATGCTTGGGATCATCAGGAGAGAATGTGCACCGTTTCGGGGCCTTCCTCTCAACGGTTTTAACTGCACATCGCCCCCCACCCTCACTGTTGTGAGGTCCCTCGGAATATTGTTGAAGACTGATCTATTACATACGGTCGATACAGATATTCCGAGGGACCTCACAACAATGAGGGGGGAGGGCTGATGTGCAGTTAAAACCGTTGAGAGGAAGGCCCCGAAACGGTGCACATTCTCTCCTGATGATCTCAAGAATTTGTAAACATCATTTGTTTTTTTTGTTTTTTCAATATATCAAATTCACACTGTCGGATTAATTTCCTTTTATTTCACATACATCTGTATGTGTGTAAAGTCCGTCATAGAGTGCTCCATCCCTTTTATAGGAGAGCGTTGCGTTTACACTTTAGTTATACTAGTAAATATATGCACCCTACGGGTGCAAGTATTTAAGTTTTAATAAAATAAAATATTATGTTAACTTAGAAAGGCTAATGAAACTAAATAAGATGCCGATAAAAAGATTTGAAACAGAGGGGTAACAACTAAAACTTGCTTTTTCTACACTCCCGTCTTTCATTGCTAAATTTTCATAATTTAACTATTTAGTTAAAATAGGAAGTAAAGAATAGAATTACTGTTAATATTGTTACTGGATTTCTTTAAGATTTATTGGAGAGATTTTTGCTCATATTCATTAAGATAAAACCAAACAATTAGAAATCAATAATACTGAGCTCATATTTATTAAAATCAAATGTTTAATATCAATATGCAAATTAGCCTTCCCATTCACACTACAAACTGCTATTTTTTGTATATATAAATACAGTTGCATGTTATTAGTATGTAGATCCGGCCCACGCCGGGGGTCCAGTGGCTTCGGCCCTGGATCTTTACGAGTTAATAGCGTCGATCCCAGGGGGCCATCCCCCCAGGCAACACCTGCCCCCTCGATTTAAAGGGGCAGGGCTGGGTTTATTGCCCAGTGCCTGAGGCGCCCCCTTGAGGGGAATGCCGACGGGATCGACGCAATTTTTGCACTTGCCATTCCATGAGCTTCGGCTTGTGGGTGGTCCCACGTTAATAGGGACTTTGTGCCTGACCCGTACATGTGGGGTACGCGGTAAATACAATGTAGATATGGTCAACAGTATTTATAATGTACAACAATTTTATTAATAATTGAGATTTAAATAAAAAGAAAATCATGGGGAATGTGATGTTAATAACTAAGGGAATTGTGACTAGATTAGTAATATAGTTTCGGTTACAGACAGAAAAACACACAATCTCCATTATAATAAGATGTATATGTATAAGGTAGCGGGAACATGGATTCAACACCAGTTACTGATAGTTTTTCGCCTATATGATCTTTAGACCAAATCCATATATATATATATATATATATATATATATATATATATATATATAAAGTAAAGTCGACGGGGCGACCTAAAGTCGGTATCAGCCAGTCAGCGAGGGAGTCTATCCCCCTTTTCACTAGCGTTAGACCAAGGAGATTGTTTTTGCGTCTGAGGTGGAGCGCCACACCTACCATCAGCTCTTACTTTACCGCACAGATCCCTGTGCTATTCATACGCTGAGTTGGTGAGGGCCGGTATCGAACTAGGAACCTTGTGGTTTCTAGCCGAACGCTCTACCGACTGAGCTAACCCGACACTTTTACGATTACAATATACCGACTGGGTCTCCCTCAAAAAAATAACTCCCCGCACACACGAAACAATGGTGTGCTGTGTATGACACTTAACTGTATCTGGTTGGCCGGCTGGTTGAATTTTACGGCATGTCAACCCTCTTGGGTTACTTTATGCCGAAGACATTTTGTTTTATTCATTCTTGATGGTATTCAATTTTTTTTTTTTGAAACTCACATTTTAAACACATTTTTAAATCATTCTTTCTATTTTATTCATAGATGTACTCCGGGTCAGAGTAGACCTGGGAGTAATGGCGATGAAGGGGTACTCCACACTCACCAAATCTCCAGAATTGGGACTTTACTATTAGATGCAGTTTAATGTCATAACCAGATCAATGTACGGACTGTGTAAATACTATATTTTTTTCATTTTTCATTTTTTATTTGCAATAACTTATTTAACTGTAATTATTATAATAATTAATAATCGTACTAATGTTACATAATCTATGCGGTTGCATAAGATTATTGTCAATCCCCTAGAGTATCGATTTGTTTGCTTTTGAGATTTACAAATGCTGAACATTTCTAAATAGAATTTCAATGCTATTTCTATGTATATTCTAATTTTTAAATATCTAGCAAATCTTCATAATTTTAATAATATAAAGCAAATCTTCATAATTTTACCACAAAAAGCAAGAACCGGTGATATTTAATGTGTACATATATTTACTTTGTTGTTAATGGTTTTATTTTCATAGTTTCATCCGGACATAATTCTGAGGGGATGACCCCTTTCATACCATGGCCGGGTCCTTCTATGGAAAATTACAGAAGCCCGCCAAATATGTGAAGTCACGTGGGACCTTTTTCAGAGTCCCCAGTTTGCAGTTGGACGTCAGGCAGTGAAGATGTACTGTCGAAATGTGACTCACTCTGCATACGCGCGCTATGTTAGTTAGCAGATGTCTGGTGGGGATTTAACAATAAAATAAGATCAAAAGTAAATCGAAGTCTTGTGTTTATTACCTCTAAAAACTAACAATGACACAGGGGCTTCTGATAAAGAGAAATCCCTAACAGAAAACCAGACCCGAAGTCCCCAAGAATGTCCAGACCTTAGAAGATGCCAGACCAAGTCAAGATGATAGAAGAAATACCAAAGACGATCAGAATACTAAAGACGGCCAAGAAATAGAATTAAAGAAAGAGGTATGCAACATTATAATTGCTAGCAAATATATGTCTAGCAGAATTAAAAACTCGCAGGAGGGGTGGGGCTAGAAATACCACCCCATTAAAGCCTACTTGATACAGAAACCGCAACACTATCAAAGAGGTTTTGTGGATAAGATCCCATACTCCTTATGGAGTTTATGATAGAGATATATATACATATATATACACTCCCACTACCACTACCAATTTTTACTACCTCCTACTACCAATTCCACGTTACTGCTCGTTGTTTTAAAAACGAGACACGAAACATATATATATATATATATATATATATATATATATATATATGAGGAAAAATGAGTAAAGAAAAGAAATGTAGATGGATAAAATGAATTTAATCGATATCACATTAATCGATATCACTTACACATGTGTTTCGGTCAGTTTATGTGTGTGAAAATATTTCACACACATAGAAAAATCGACCTTCATCAGAGTGAACATTTATTTTGAATGAAAAAATTCGTTGGGAATATATATATATATATATATATATATATATATATATTATATATATATATATATATATATATACGTGTGTGCGTGTGTGTGTATGTGCGATATGAAGTGATAGTGGGGAGGATCTAAAGAGATACTATGTACGTGTAGGTGGTGTTGATATCCTTGTGTGTATCTTTCGGTTTAAATATAAAGTCTACGAAAGAGTATCATAGCCGAATATCAATTTCGTTTCAATTACCTCAATGGCGTTGGTCTTTCGCTAACACTGATTCGTTCAAGGATCTTATTAACAAGAAAAAAAACTTCCAGATTAGATGATGCGTAAAGCATTTACGATAATATCCAACCAGTTGGGATGGATTTCAAGTTTGTAAAATGCATGATTTATGGATTTTAGGGATAAAGAAAGGAAGGATTTTATTTGTACAGTTTATCTAGTGAGTCTATTTATTCGTATTTAATCGAGGGGTCCTGTCACTGGAGCCGAGAATAAATACATCAAATGCGTCGAATGTAGAGGGGTAGGACCACACCAAAAAACGGGGTGGATAGGGTATGACACCAAATTGCGGCTAGAGATGCGGTTTCAGACCTGAAGCACAGCTAGAATCCTATAATGCTTGTCCGTTGGTCTGTGTATCTTGATTACTATGATCCTTGGATTTGTCAGTGTTAAGCACAAGCCTATTTAATCGAGGGGTCCTGTCACTGGGGCCGAGAATAAATACATCAAATGCGTCTACTGTAGAGGGGTAGGACCACACCAAAAAACGGGGTGGATAGGGTATGACATCAAATTGCGGCTAGAGATGCGGTTTCAGACCTGAAGCACAGCTAGAATCCTATAATGCTTGTCCGTTGGTCTGTGTATCTTGATTACTATGATCCTTGGATTTGTCAGTGTTAAGCACAAGCCTATTTAATCGAGGGGTCCTGTCACTGGGGCCGAGAATAAATACATCAAATGCGTCTACTGTAGAGGGGTAGGACCACACCAAAAAACGGGGTGGATAGGGTATGACACCAAATTGCGGCTAGAGATGCGGTTTCAGACCTGAAGCTCAGGGTAGTCCAGAGTAACACCTTCGTTGCTCTTAGTCCCAATAAAATTTGAGATTTTCTTATTTTTAATCTTTTATTGCAATCTTAGTTTTAAAAATGTGTCTGAATTTCTTGGATGAAGCATTTTCCTGATTAATTTCTGGCTAGTTTATCTTTCATTTTATTATTGTTGCTTTTGTTAAGATTCATGCGGCCATTTTTAGGCTGCAGGTGAGAGCACTTTACAGCGGAGATCCCTTGTGGTATTAAGTTTGATCCGTTTGTTTTGTTTGTTTGCTTTGTTTTACGGCATATCAACCTCAGTGGGTCATTTAATGCCGATAAAGTTTTGAAATAAATCAATTCTCAATGGATAATAAAAAATTTTTATAAATACATTTTTCTATTTAACCCATAGATGGGACCCTAACAGGTACTACCACACCGGGTCAGAGTGGACCAGGGAGCAATGGTGATGAAGGGGTGCTCCACATTCCCCAAACCTCCAAAACTGGAACCACTCCATCAGATAGAGTTTAACGTCATTCCAGGACATGTAGACCCGCAACCACCGCCTTCTAGCACCCATATGATAAAAAGGGGTTGGGGCTTGCCATAAGGGAAATAGGATTGGGAAAATCATATAGGTGCTAGGGC
>JALAJA010000481.1:10000-12500 GCA_023376005.1 Doryteuthis pealeii | reverse complement strand
CTGACAACAGTAACCGTTACACATGTGCGCCTCCTCGATAGATAGAAATGTATGTATATATCCTAGGTGTGTGTGTGTGTGTGTGTGTGTGTGTGTGTGTGTGTGTGTGTGTGTGTGCTATCTATGTATAAGAGAGATGGAATCAATAGGTCTTTAAACTTAAAATATAGTTATTCGATAATTTTTTTTATCTGAAATTGTCACTGTATAGTATTCAATCAACGTTAATAATATTAGAAAAAATATGTATCTTTCCGTCGCAAGTATTTAAGTTTTAATTAAATCATATGTTATATTTAATTAGAAAGACTTTACGAAACTAAATAAGAACGTATATATATATATATATATATATATATATATATATATATATATATATGAGTATGAAAAGGTGGAATGAAAACATCACACAATGCTGTTAAAGAGAAAACAATTTATAATATAATCATAGCTGATATTGATCAATATTTCGATTTTACAAAAATCATCATCAGAGCTCATTTACTCCGTGGTGTTTGACATTTTTCTCCGACCCAAACACCACGGAGCAAATGAGCTCTGATGATGATTTTTGTAAAATCGAAATATTGATCAATATCAGCTATGATTATATTAAACATTATTTTCTCTTTAACAGCATTGTGTGATGTTTTCATTCCACCTTTTCATACTCATACTGTCGGATTTATTTCCTTTCCTTTAACTAACTAATATATATATATATATATATATATATATATATATATATATATATATAATATTAACCAACCTCTCCGAACGAGCAGGATGTGACACAATGTCAATTTCTCAAGCAGAGTTCAACAGGTTTGAATTCAGAGTTTTCCTTCTCTTTGACCGGTTGCCTAACCAAGGTTAAAGAGTCCAGTCTGCCCTACTATTTATCCATAGCTGGAGAGAGAGTATGATTCTCTACCTTTCCCAATGGTACTAGCGCTGAGTGAAATGCAATTACCACATCCAGGATTTGAACTCGGGGCGACGCTCTTCCATAAGATTGTATATAAAATCATTATACTTATTTTGAATTGATTTTAATGATTTCTATATAAAATATTACTTTATGTGTGTATAAATATTTAAATCCATTAATTAGAATCCATTAATTATTTTAAAAAAAACGTATTTGAAACAGAGGAGGTATAATCAAACGACAGGCCAGCTTGGGTGATAGCTTTTCCATTCGCTCCCACCTTTCGTTGCTAAATTTTCCTGATTCGATGGTTTAACTAAATTATTCAGTAAAGTACAATTTCATTTTGTTAATCGATTTATCGACGGGATTTTTGCTTATCTTTATTAAAATAAAACCAAATAATTAGAAATCAATAATACCTGGGAAATATTTATTAAAATATAAAGATTTTTGAAGGCAATTTACAATGCAATATGTGTTGAAAATTATATTCATTTAACTTTTTTTTTTTTAATTCTACATATTTTCGGAATAAAATTCCATCATCAGAGTTATTAAAAAGTACTAGGTGTTTTTTTTATAGTAAAAAGGTGTTTTTTTTATAGTAAAAAAAAAATAATAATAAAAATAAAATTCCATCATCAGAGTTATTAAAAGTACTAGGTGTTTTTTTTAGTAAAAAGGTGTTTTTTTTATAGTAAAAAAAAGAAATAAAATAAAATTCCATCATCAAGTTATTAAAAGTACTAGGTGTTTTTTAGTTTTTTATAGTAAAAAAAAGAAATAAAATAAAATTCCATCATCAGAGTTATTAAAAGTACTAGGTTTTTTTTTAGTAAAAAGGTGGGTTTTTTTATAGTAAAAAAAATAAATAATGAAATTCCATCATCAGAGTTATTAAAAGTACTAGGTTTTTTTTTAGTAAAAAGGTGATTTTTTTTATACTAAAAAAAAACAAAAAAAAAATACCTAGTACTTTTAATAACTCTGATGATGGAATTTTATTCCGAAAATATTTACAATTAAAAAAAAAGTTAAATAAATATAATTTTCAACACATATTGCATTGTAAATTGCCTTCAAAAATCTTTATATTACACATACGCACAATGCTTCAAACATAATATTAAAAAAAAACTTTATTTATTAAAATACTTTTTATAAATACTAGGCAAATTAAGCTTCCCTTTCACGCTGTAAGACATTATTTGTTTCTAATATATAAAACAGTCGCATGTTTTTATATAATATGCAGACAAGATGGACAATTAATATTATAATAATATAATTAATATTAATAATATAAAACACTCATTTTTAGATAATGGAAATGTAAATAAAATAATGGAAATTATGAATTAAAAAGCTAAGGGAATTGAGACGTCAATGGTGATTAAGTTTCTGTTACAGTTATATGCACAATCTCCATTATGATAAGATAAGATAAGATAGAGGTTTACTTATAAAAAGATGTTCATCAGATTTGATTAATGTTTCTTTACTGATTTACGTATGTATGTAAAACTTTTATAATTTAAACATACACAAATATTCGTAATATATATA